>JANIJG010001185.1:0-145158 GCA_024611175.1 Megaceryle torquata | reverse complement strand
CAGCAGAATCACCTCCCTCAATCTGCTGGCCATGCTTCTTTTGATGCAGCCCAGGATACAACTGGCCTTCTGGGCTGTGTGAGCACACATTGCCAGCTCATGTCCGGTTTTTCATCCACCAGTACCTCCAAGTCCTTCTCTGCAGGGCTGCTTTCAATTGTTTCATCCCCCAGTCTGTACTGATACTGGGAATGGCCCTGACTGAGGTGCAGGACCCTTCACTTGGCCTTGTTAAACCTCATGAGGTTCACATGGACCCATTTCTTGAGCTTGTCCAGGTCTCTCTGGATGACATCCCATCCCCCAGGCATATCAGTCGCACCACTTGGCTTGGTGTCACCTGCAAACTTGCTGAGGGTGCATTCAATCCCCCGTCTATGTCACTGATGAAGTTATTAAACAACACTGGTCCCAGTACAGACCCCTGAGGGACACCACTTGTCACTGATATCTATCTGGACATTGAACCATTGACCACTACCCTCTGGATGCAGCCATCCAACCAAATTCTTATCCACCAAACAGTCAACCCATCAAATCTATAGCTCTCCAATTTTGAGAGAAGGATGTTGTGGGGGGACCGTGTCAAAGGCCTTACAGAAGTCCAGATAGATGACATTGATCAAAAAAAAAAAAAAAAAAAAAATTGCAGCCCAGCCTAAGCATCTGCCACTGTGAAGGAAAAGCTTATTACTTGGGGAATGTTTTCAGGCAGAAGGCAGGCAGGTCCTTGTCTATATCTTGTCCCCAAAGCCAGCCTGTTCCCTACCCGTCAGTCTAGATCTGCCTTGAGGAATGGCCAGCTGCAGCCCAAGGCAGACGAGCACCCTGAGAGCTCACAGGCAGGATCTTGTGTCATTGGGATGCATGATGCCTGTTTGTGGGATTGGACCTAAGTGCCCATGGCCACCTGGAGCCTCCTGGTCTGGCCTCTCTGAGAGTATCACAGCCAGAGGGGACATCCAAGCTCTTGTTGTGGAGCTGGTGTTTACAGAGGAGAGCTATGCAGTGAGAGAAAGCAGAGCCCTGTATTACTTCATGATTTCATGTGCTCACCTATCTGTATCCATCCTCTCTTGCCTTGTGCTAGTACCTTCTTAGTGCATGGGCCAGCATCTCTTTGTGCAGTGCCTGACACAGCCCCATCCATGGCTCTGTGCAGCCACTGCAGTGGTACAGGTAGACACCTGCTACTGCAGGTTAGATCATCCCGATCATTCACTTGGCCTTCTACAGATGTTTGTGCTGCTCTTTTCATTGTCTGACTTCGAGACGGCTGCTTTCAGCCCTCAGATGCTATGACATCATCCCAGGAGGCTGAGACTGGGAAGAATCTCTGGTAGAATTCCTGAACACAGCTCGGGGTCTTAGAAACAGCACAAAAATTAGGTAGAAGGATCCCTCTTTTGTGGAATTCCACAGCCTGGTTCCCCTCTCTCTTTGCTACTTGGAGCAGAAATCCCAGAGGCCTGTAAATAATGGAGTAAAATTCTTTTGAATTTATGCCCAAATTTTACTACAGAAACAGCATTTTACCCTAAAACCTCTCAGAGATGTTACAAGTCCACGTACAATACAAACACAGCCACTCTCTGCATGGCACATCCCAGGGACACATGGTACCACCTGGAGGGGGGGTTCACACCCTAATTGAGCTCTTGTTTTTCATTATTGGTTAGGCATGACCAGCTGCTCTTCCTCTGCTCATGGATCTCCTGGGGAAGCATCACTCACACCCCCCACCCCCAAGCATGAACCTGCTCTGTCAGGTTTATGGCAAGCTGCAGGAGCTGCAGGGCTGTGGTGGCTTCCTCACCCCCCCACAGCACTGGCTACATGTCCAGGCCCAGGACGAGGAATTTAATAGACATCCTTTTCATGGACAAGTTAAATCTTTTTAGCAGGGCCTGTTGCAACAGGACAAGGACTAATGGCTTTAAGTTAAAAGAAGGGAGATTTATACTAGATAAAAAGAAAAAATTTTTTACAGTGGGAAATTTTTTCACAGGTGGTGAAACAATGGCACAAGTTGCCCAGAAAAGTGGTAGATGTCCCATTTCTGGAAACATTCAAGGTCAGGTTGGATGGGGCTTTGAGCAGCCCGACCAGGTTAAAAATGTCCCTGCTCACTGCAGGGGCACTGGGCTACATGACATTTAAACATCCTAACCCAAAATGTTCTGTGATTCTATTATCCTATGGCCCTGGCTCCCAGATCACAGCTCAACCCTACCAGGTTGAGTGCTGGAATATAAGTGAAGAGGCTTTTCCCCACTAGCAAGGTAGTGATACATGGCAAAACTGTCCTGCTCATGAAAGCAGGGCTGAAAGAGTCTGGAGAGCATTTTGTAGGTGACAGCCAGGGAGGTAAGGTGAGATGAGAGCCGGGCTTGTGGCCTTGGTGACAGCAGAGGGCACGCTTTGCTGGTACAGCGCTGAGCATGCAGCCTCTGCAAACAGACCTGGGCATTGCTAGACTGCTCTGGAACTGTGAAGCAAGCTAGAAATGTGGGGGTAAGGAAGCAGGCACAGGAATTCAATGCAATTCAATCATCTGCAAAGCCACATGCCCTGCAGTGCTGCAACAGAAAGAAAGGAACAAAATCACCTTCGCCACAGCTGAGCAGATGATGGATTTATCTGGCTGGAGAATGAGTGTAAAAAAATTTAGAGCATGCTGAGCCCATAGAGGAGCTGGGGGGGAGGTAAGCAGTAAAAGCAGTCTGCAGCTTATTCGCCACTCCATGCCTGTGCCACTCACAAGGATGTCTGGAGATCTGCCCTTACTGCTTCCCCAGGAGTCCTCAGTAAGTGACAGTCCAAAGCTGTACAGGGCAGATGGACTTCCTTTCTCCACTCCCACATCATGGGTTCATTCAGGTCAGCATAAGACGGTTTTCTAAACTAAAGCACATGTTTTCATCTTCTTTTAAATTATATTTTTCCTTTAGATTGTTCTTGAAATTAAATATCACAACTTTTCAGATGGAGAACATCGAAGTGATTCTCCCAAACATTACCCAAGATGAAGAACTTTGGTCCATCAACATTTTATCCATCAACAAGTCTCAGGCCTGATAGGAACAAAATTTCTCTCCTTTGAACATGCTGAGAAATTTCTAAGATAACATTCCAGCCAAAGCCCTGGCACTTGTCCTGCCTCCACCAGACTCACAATCTCATCCAAATCTAAAGAAGGGAAAAACAGTGAAGGTGGACATCAGAGCCTTCCTGAGGCTGCTCTGGCTCAGAAGACAAGTCATCTCCTGGTGGGGGACAGGACCAGGAAGCAGAAAATAAGCACACCCTTGCTTTCCTCGGGTAAACATCTGAAATTCAGTGGGACAAGTCCAAGATATTTCCATAATGTGGTATTTTTCATGTTGCTAGAGGACACTGGTGTAATTCCTTCCCCAGGCAGAGAGGGAAGCAGGGGGACAACCACTCAGCTCCTGTGCTGCACAGAGAGGTCATGTCAGAGCTGACTTGGTCTTCCAAACTTTGTCCCCGTGTGACAGAGTAACCATCAAAACCAGAGATCCTTAATATGACCTCAGGGTTTGTGCCTGCCTGGAACTAGACTAGGGAACACATCTCCAGTTGAGGCAATATTCCTCCTAGCCCAAAGCCCTGCACTGGGCCAGGGCATTAATAATAATTGGGCATTACTGCTCTGCAGCAGGATGTCCTGCACTGCCAGATGGCCAGGGAGAGCTGACAGGGAAGGTCTGAGGTGGATAGAGGTTAAAATGAAAAACAAAGGGCGAGTGAAGACAGGGGATAGCAAGGAAAAGCTCTGGCCTTGGAAGTCTTTAGTAGGGCTGGTCTCATAAACACAGAGGTGCTGCAGGTAGATGAAGAAGAGTGGGGTGCTGAGCAGTCTGGGTTTTGGCAGGACATTAAAATCCCTTAAGAAAACAATTCTGATATCTTACCCCATTTTATACCAGCATGATCATACCAGGTTCCTAAAAGCAGCTGTCCTGGCCTGTCCGGAACACATCCATCTCAGACTCAGCTCTGCACCTCTGCAAAATCCCATTAATGTGTCTGAGTCCTGCTGGCTCCGTGCAAAGTGGGCAGGAAACAAGATACAGAACTTACCAAGGAGGTTGTTCCTGCGCTGTGCCAGCTCCTGCTGTTCCCATCTCCATGTTGGTCTACAGATGGGTCCTAGCAGTGCCGAAACCTAGCACAACTTTCCATCCTGTGCAGCAATCCAAGGCTGCATTCCAGCTGATTGCTATACCATGGGAAATACAGATGCTGAACTGATCCCTGTGTCACTTCAATGTAGATCCATATCTGTGGCAGCTCGGGTAGCTGATAGCCATTCCTCCCTGCTCAGGAGTGATGGTGCTTCCCAGCATCCCTTTCCCTTTGGGGTGACAAGCTGAAAGGCATAATGGTGCCAGGCTGAACAGTTACCTGCTATGTGAAGAGGCAGGAGACATTAGATAACAGCTTCCAGTAACCATAGGGGAGCCTGGAATAACCCAGTGCTGCCTCCCATTTCCATTTCTGCTCCTCCCCGATACGGCACCCAAGCAGGCTGCTCTGCCCTGGGGTCTGGGAGCTGAGACTGCTGGGGAGCTGGGGCCCGTTGCAAAGCTGGCCCAGGCTGGAACTGAAGTGTGGCACAGCTGGGTTATGCTGTGCCAAGGATGAGAGCCTGGAGTCTACAAAACCAGTTTATTCCCAGTGTAAGTAAACTGGGGGAACCCAGTATGCTGCTACTGGCATAGCTGGCAGAAATGAGGAAATTCTGTTGATGGGAGAAACCATCCCTAGGAAAACTGTCTTGAACACAGGCAAGTGGGCTGTGATAGGTTTGATGGCATCTGCTGCCGTGGTTATTTGCCATGCCCAGGACTGACTCTGTTTCTTTGACTGCAGGAGAAGAGAGATGCTGGTCCAGCTGCTAGCACTGGGACATGGTGGAGAGAAGCTCTGATACTTACAGCCCTTGAAGCCAATCTGCTCTTCTTGGGTCCAAATGATTCCTGTTGCCCTTGGCAGGAGTCAGTGTCCTGTGTCTGAAACAAAGGAATGTGTCTGAACCAACGGGGGCTTGACCAGTTCCCCAAGAGCAACAAGGGTCCTGGGAGCACAGGGCTTGGCCTTGTTCAGGTCAGGCAGCTGGGGAAAAGCTGTCTGTAAAAGCTGCACAAGTCTACCCAACCCATAGGTCTCCTGGTCTACAAGTGAAGGCTTCTTCTCTCATGGGTGTGATTGATTTTGCACCATGATTTGGGGAGGACGCAGAGAATCAACACTATGTGTGGCTGCAGATGTCTGCACAAAGGAAGGGAGGCACCAACCACAGAGGGCAGTCCCAGTTCAGCCAGAGTCTGGAACCAGGAATCAGCACCAGTTCCTCTTGCTGGACTGTAAGGCAAAGCAGGAACACATTGGTTCATGCTCCATGCTCCCAGGTCAGCCTCAGCAAATCCAGCCAGCAGCACCAGGGTTGAAGGGGAGGGAGGCACATTAAGTCAACATGAAATGAAACATCCATTTGGAGACTTCTGGAGACCTTTGTGCAGTACTTGGATCCTTGTGCCAACAAGCCTTTGATTTTCTTCAACTGGACATTGAGAGCCCCTGATACCCCTTTTCTGGGTGGTAGCAGAGCTCCTTCATTGCACATCCTACTCTCCTTCTGCCAGCTGGGAGAAAGCTGAAGAGGCTTGTTCTTTGGGGTGACAGGGGATTGTGTGGGCATCAGCCAGCTCAGAGGGACAAGCTGGAGGAGTGGGGCAGACTGACCATCCCAGCAGGACAGGTGCAACTCCCATAGGGCCAGCAGGTCCAGTGACCCTAGGATGGAGACAGGAGTCCTTGCAGACTCAGCCAGGCACCTGAACGCTCCGATCAAATCACTTATTTGTCACTGCTTCCCCGAGCTGCAGAGCTATTGTAGAGCCGGGGCACTCCCTCGGGAAGCAGCCGGCTGCCAGTGGATCTGCCCCGACGGCCGGTGGAGCTGTCTGGGGCCGGGGCAGGGGTTGGGAGGGTCTGGGCAATGATCGCTGCCAAAGAACCCAGCGGGAGCCGGGGAGTCAGAAAGGACCCCCGGGGACATCTCATCATTCCCCACTCCCTTCTGGAGCAGAGGGAAATCCGCCCTTAAGGGGACACTTTCCAGCCCCCCGTACTCTGAAGCCATTTCTTACCCGACGGGGCGGGAAGCCACACTAGGGCGAGGGGCTTTGGCACCGGGACTGCTGGGTGGCTTAGCCCTCCGGCGTGGGGGTCAGACCCATGGGGTGGGCTGTGCACGGACAGGACCCCTCACCGCCACCCCGGGGAGTTTGTGGCTGGGGAGGAGGGACGAGCAGCATCAAGGGCTCGGGAAAGGCTGTGATCTGGAGACAAAACGTGTCGAGGAACGGGGTGCGGCAGGGGGCGGCTGGAGGTGGGGTGGGGGGGAGTACTCGAGGGGCCCCGTGGACGCTTGGCTGGCCCCGGGCAGATCCGAACATACCGGGTCTCGCCCCCCTACACACACCGGGTCCCAGGCAGGGACCCACCCCCAGCGGCGTGGGGCGAGGGGGGCGCCCCCGCCTTGACGTCAGGAGAAGGGTTTATAAAGGCGGCGGGCGGCGAGGAGATCCCCAACGCCGGAGCCGAGCCGCAGCGGAGCCGTCAGCGCCTTCCCGCCGCCGCCTCTCCGCGCCCGATCCACCGGCGAGATGCTGTCGTGCCGCCTCCAGTGCGCCCTGGCCCTGCTCTCCATCGTCCTGGCTCTCGGCACCGTCTCGGCCGCCCCCTCGGACCCGCGGCTCCGCCAGTTCCTGCAGAAGTCTCTGGCTGCCGCCGCCGGGAAGCAGGTGAGAGCCCCGCGACGGGGCGGCTACCCCGGGCACCCTTTGGGCACCTTGCTGGGCACCCCGACGGCCCTGCCACAGAGCCCCTGCTTCTCCGCTGCAGACCCCTGCTTCTCCTCCAGAGGCCCCTTTGCAGACCCTCTTTTTCCCCAGCAGAGCCCCTGGCATCCCTGTCGCACACCTCCAGCTTCCCTGCTGCAGAGTCCTCCAGTTCCCCACTCAGTACCCTAGTACCTTTAGTGCGGACCTCCAGTTCCTCACTGGATGTCCCCAATGTTCCTATTTCAAACCCCTGGTTGCTTTCTGCAGACCTCTGTTCTCTGACAGATCCCAGCTCCCTGCCAAGGCTCAGCCAGTAACAAGCTGGACAGCTGGGTTGTGAAGGGGATACACCCCCCCAGCACAACCCAGCTGGGTGCTGGCGGAGGATGAGGAGCAACTGCTGCTAGGGCAGAGGGTGGGACCCCTGATGAAGCTCTCTAGGGCTCTCCACAGCATTAAACCAAGGCAGCTGCCCCAGTGTAGCAGGAGGATGTCTTTATCCAAGCAAGGGGGCAGCCAGGGCTTGGAGGGACAAAAGGAAATATAACCCCCAGTAAGAGGGTGACCCAACACAGCCTCCCCTGCGAGCTCCCCCAAGTACGTCTCCCATGTAACTTTAGCAGCAGCCTCACAGCATCCTCACTGAGACTGCACAGTGTGCTGGAGCCAAGAGAAGGGAAAGGGAAAGGGAAAGGGAGGGAAGAAGGCAAGGTGAGGTGGTGCTTGGATGAGTTCATTCCCTGCCACAACCAGGACAGCAGTCTCTTCCCCACACCAGGTAGATGTCAAGGTTCTTCCACTCTGCTTTATTCCATAGGTGCAGCTGCTTCATAGTAGCTTTTGGGCTGGGCTCTTTGGAAATCCGTGTCTCCCCTTTCTCCTCCAGAGCCCTGTATGTCTCTAATCTGGGCACAAAGGTGTCTTAGAGGGACAGAGTGGTGAGCCCCCAAAAGCCAAGGAGTAATTGTGGTGTGTCTCTCTTTTTCTTTCCCCCACCCCAAGGAACTAGCCAAGTACTTTTTGGCAGAACTGCTCTCAGAGCCAAGCCAGACAGAAAATGAAGCCCTGGAGTCTGAGGACTTGTCCCGAGGGGCTGAGCAGGATGAAGTGAGACTGGAGCTGGAGCGCTCGGCTAACTCAAACCCCGCTCTGGCTCCCCGGGAACGCAAAGCGGGCTGCAAGAACTTCTTCTGGAAAACTTTCACATCCTGTTAGCTTTTGAAACCAACCTCTCCTCCCCATCCATCCCTGCCTTCTTCCTAGCCCCCACCCCGAGCAGAACCTTCACCACAAGAGGCGAAGACTGTAAATACACAATCCACGGTTATGGTGAAATTAAACAAACAAGGAAAATTTGAGTTTGATTTCCAGTTGTTTTAATAAAACTTTCTGTTACAATTGTACATGATTTGCTTGAGTTGTGATTTCTGACTAGTTCTTTAATGACGTGCACTCCGCAACTCTTTCAGATGTACTATTTTTAATTCTTTATTGCAATAAAGTTTATGTTTCAAACGGTGATGCTGAGACTTGGTGGTCAATGAGATAACCTAAGTCACCTCTCAGGATGCTTGTCTTTGAAATGCCACCCGTCTCAGGGTTGCAGCAGCAAACAGCATCCACATGCACACATAGGCACACGGAAAATATCTCTTAACATGATTTTTAATTTTTCCCCCCCTGTGGTCTTTCTAAGGCACCTAGAGACACAGTGGTATTTTAGATATCAAATCCCCGTAATTGTGGCTGACTCAAATCCACAGTGCTGGCGCTTCAGTCAGACTAGAGGATTTATAGCCATCACCAGAGGCATCACTATAAATTACTGCTGTGTATTGCAAGTGATGGGGATCATAAAAGCGGTTTATGGCAGAAGTTTATCTCACACACACCTCCTTCCCTCCTCAGCCACAAGCACTAAAAGGTTTTCTTACCTGGTATGTTTTACTCCTTGCAACATCCCCAACAAACACTGCTTCTGGGATTTCTTCAGAAAGTTTTCCTTTGTTCTGCTGTGCAGGAGGAGGTTTCACATCCCTGTAAAGCTGTTAACCCCATGCCAGCAGCCCCTTTCCATCTAATAAGCTGGTTACAGCAGTTTTTCTACCCACTACATCATCATTAAAGGCAGTATTAAAAGATTCAGTAGGGTAGGAGATAGCACTGGGAAAAAGACATGTTTGTCTCAATGGAAGAGAAATTCTTCATGCTTTTACAGAGGCTCTTCCCTTTCTGGCTGTGGTGGTTTGTGACATGCAGTTGTGAGTGCAGTTGGAGCTGTAGAACATTCATCTTGCACAGAAGATGGGTGTCACTTTGTTAAGAATTCATCATTAAAGGTAACAAATATTTTGTAGCCATCATATGTGAAGGAAAAGTGAAAAATGGGGCATCTTAGAGACGTTCATGGGTGGAGGGCTGAGCATGATGCTGGTGGAGGTGAATTCCCCAAGTAAGGGTATATGAAGTCTCCTCTGGTCTGTGCTGAGTGTAGCTCTTTGTGGGGCATCGTTCTTGATGGCTCATGGGCCACTGCTTTTATTCCTGGTCTGCACCTCTTTCTCCTGTGGGTGCAGGTTTGTAATATTCGAGCTGGGGGCAGGTGAATTCCTTCTTACTGGAAATTATAGCAGTGGTAATGTGAAATCCTAGCCCTGACATGCACACTCACCACAAAGCTTGGCCAAGCTGCTCCACAGCTGACTGGCAAGAGGTGAGGGCAGTGGGGATCTGCACAGGGAGGGCAGCTGGCATTGCATCAGCCCCTCTGAGCCTGGAGGCAGGGCTGCCTGTGCTGAAGGCAGGGTTAAGGGCTGCCTGCTCCCTGCCTGGCTGCTGTGGGGAAGCTGGATCCTGCACCTACTGGAGAAGCCTTGCTGTGACATGGTCCCGCACCTCACCCAGCTCCTGGGAGCCTCGTCTTCTCCTTCTTTGGGAGAGGGATAGGTTTTGTGCTGTGTCTGAGGTCCTTGGCTTCTACTGACTGTGCAGTGCCACTGGTGGGGTTAAGGACTCTGCCCTCTCTAATGGAATTGGGTGTGTTGCAGACTGGGCAGGGAAGGGTGAGCCTCACAGTGCTTTGGGAGAGGAAGGTGGGCAGACCCCCCGCCCACAGGACACCCTTTTTCACCCCCTGTAATCTGTGGATGGTGAAGCTGCGGAGGGTGCAGGATTAACTTGCACTTGGGAGAGGGGCAGGGCTGGCACAGTTGGGGAGAAGCCTCTGTTTGAGAAGCACAGGTAATGTAGATAATTTCTCATCCCTGAAAGCAGGCAGGGTGAGAACAGGATCCCATTTGAAAGTGAGGAGACAGACTCTTTAAGGAGAAATTCCTTTGCTGCTCTTCATTGCCAAGGGAGCAGATTTCAGGGGATTCAGTATAGCAGAGATCTCCCCATCCCTGGCTGCTCAGTCCTGTTTTGGCTGAGGTTCCACTTAGCTTTCAAAAAGCAGCTAATTCTTCCATGCTGAGGCAGCCTCAAGAGAGCAGCTACAGGAACAGAAAGGGGGCGGAGGTGCCAGGGGCTTGAATATTCTTAGGCACCGAGTCCATCTTTCATGGGATATAAATAGACCACTACTCACCCAAGGAAAACTCTTGGTCACTATGCTCAGCCATTGCTTCTGAAGGGAATTTAATCCTGCCAATTGTTGGAGTGAAACTCATTGCAAATAGGGATGTGGATGATCCTCAAGCACAAGCAGGAATTAAAGACAGTGATTCACGCGCTACACCAGCCTGTTTCAGCAATACAGCTGGCGACACGTCATGGCAGCTTCTGTGAAGCTTAATGAAGATATACTGGTGGAGGCATGTGCAAATGTCCTCAGTTCAAAGGCAGAAAGACAGATTTGCTCTTTCTGTCAACTCAGGAGCTCCTGAAGTTTCAGGAGATGGTTCCCAGGACATTAAATACAGTATCACCATATGGAATTGCACTGTGGCAGCACAAGCAGTCTCAGGTACTGGGAACCATACAAACACAATGCAAGAGATGGTCTTGCCCTGATGAGCTAAAAAGACTAAAAAGACAAAGAAATATTTATTGTTCCTCTCTAATAGGTATGAATTATAGGGTAAAGAGATTAAATGGCTATATGTAATCCTCAGCCACATGGTCACGAAACAGTGTCCCAGGCTGGGAAGACGCTTGCTGGGGCAAGGCTGAATTTGAGATGAGCACATAGGTTCAGTCACCTCACACAGGCCAGAAATGCTGAAACTGAGAGCAGATTTTAAGAGAGGTTTTGAAGTGATGTTCTCTGTAGCTCAGAGCTGAGTCTCCACAAAGAAACAGCTTCAGCACAGGCTTGGGGGAGGTTAGGGGCTGTGATGATCCACACACAGATGATTCATCTCCCCTCTTGCACTTGGTGTCATGGCCAGACCCAGAACAATCCCTATTCCAGCAGGTATCTTCAACCTGGTGATTCATTTGAGGCAGTACAGGGAAACATCCATGAGGAAACACATAAAAGGGCTTGAACCTGCTGTTTGAAGAGTTGCTGTTAATGAAAACCAGAAAAGGTTGTATAAGGCCTGAAAACACATATACCCCAATGGGAAGTCAGTGATGAGCTTCTCGGCCATCACCAGCATCAAACTGACTAACAATGCCAGGGAGGGTCATTTGCTCTAGCAAGCAGGCCAGGATTTTTTTCATGTGCAGCCCAAACTGATAAAAAAGGCAAGTCTTCCTTAGCCTAGAAGTTTTTTGGTGACTGATAGGTTGAAGCAATCCTAGCTGTGGTGCAGAGGAAATATTTTGGGGATCCAGATTTCATAGCCTGGGTCCACTCTGGACCAGCTAACTCCTTTTGGCTCTGCAGAAAAGACCAAGAGCCTAGACCCATGGGCATAACTACCCTTCACTCAGAACAGCCTTTAAGATGCTCTGTGCTGCCTCTGCCTTTACTCTGCCTCTGTGGCTCTTAGCAAGCATTACACCATCACTAATCCACAGCCACTGGGAGCATCTCAGATTCCCAGATATCTGCTATCATCACAGTTATCTTCTTCCATTTCATCCAACCCAATCCCAGCACCTCTGGGGAGCACCGAACCAACCTTTATACCTGGTGTGGGTCAGCACCAGGCACCAGGAAAGAAGCACTGTCTGCTGCAACTGAGTCCTAATAATCTGAAAGCAAAGCAGTAGGGTGTTTATTGACCAGGGTGAGGAAAGCTCTGTCTAGGCAATAGAAGTTATTATGATAAAGGAACAGACTGTACTCTTTGCTCTCTGAACACCTTCTGACTCTTTGACAGCTTCTCTCCGGAATAATGCAATAAAGCTGACTTACATTGAACATTTCCTTCTTTGTTTTATTAGGAAATTATTTGTTACTTTTGGCCAACACCTAATTGCACTTCTGAGAATAGCTGTTTGGTCAGATGCTGTGAGTACCTCAGAAGACTTTTTGCATCTCAGTCTTAGGAGACTTACCCCAGAAACAACTTGTAGAACACAAAACTTAATGAGGTCACAAAAAAATCAACAATTTTCTTGTATGTATAGTAAGAATGCAAGTTTGTGCCATGAACTAATATTTCCAACATCATCTGACAAAGAAACCCACCTGGTCATTCAATTAACAATTAATGAAAGTCCCCATGATTTCCTATAGAGACATTCTCTGAGAAAGCATAAAAAGATGCACTGAAATTCACCCTTTGCTCATTACCTGGGTTGGCTGCCAGACCACAGAGAGAGAGTGACTGGGTCCCAGACACAACCCCAGAGCATCCCTTCCACTGCTCTCTCCACAGCTGGATCTTGCTGCCAGCAGCCTGCCCGCTCTGCGGTGGAGAGGGAGGAAATGCTCCTGGCCTCCAGCCCTGGCAAAGCATTCCCGGAAGGTGAGTGGAGAGATGCTTCTGGGCCGTCCCTTGCTCGTCCCTCGATTCTTGTTAGGAGATTCCCCCAGGCACAGAGCAGGAGTCGGTGAATCCCTCCCGACCCAGCAACAAGCCCAGTGCTGCTGTGCCCTGAGGTAGAGCGTTTGCTCCTTTGCACAGCACCGTGTTCTGCCTTCAAGGAAAATCTCTGCTCTTGCTCAGGACTGAGGTTTAAGGAAGAAAACAGATCCCCCTGGAAGCTGTCACATTTGCAAGGTTCTTTTGTAAATCTTCACCACTGTCTCTTCCCTTCCCTATTTTACTTCTTGGGCTCATCAGGGTTTGTAATTCTTCCCAGAGGCTCAAATACAATATTTCTTTCCCTGCATCTCTGCTCCCCACACGAGCTGGTTCCCTGGAGGGTGCAGTGTGGGGGGACATTGCTGAGCACCAGCACAGGAATGGCACTGCAGCCAGCAGAGAGAGCCAAAGAGCACAGATTGTCCTATTCATTGTCTGGATCTGTAAGAGCAGATGCTTAGGATGGGTGTCCTCTGTGCTAGCAGCTGCCTGAGCTCTGGCTATGACCTCACCATAGAGACATGGCTGGAGACAGGGGTCCTGCAAAGAGGGGCTTTCCATGGAGCAGAACTTTCAGGGCTAGAGATGTGTGAGGATGCAGGCAGTGCTGCTGCCTTGACAAAGACTTCCCCAGAACTAAGTGCCTGCTTTTCATTTCTGAATGTCATTTCTCATGTCAGAATTGCCAATTTTTAGTGGGTTAGGAGAAAGTTAAATAACATCAAAGTAAATGAACTGTTCTATCCAGGGTTAAATGAAGTGGGGCTTACTCTAATGGTGTTTCTAATCTTGCAAGTTCTAACCTGTAAGAAATTGCTTCCATGCAAATTGCCTTCCCCAGCATTCTTTTTTTTTTTTTTTTTGCTGTTCATCATCCAAAACAACTCCTTATTCACTCAGCTCTTCCAATACTTCACAGTCTAAGCAGCAACAGCAGGGATGTTACCTGGGATAATGTCTTCTCCTTCTAGCTGCAAAAAGTGGTCCTGGACCTTGGAGTCTCAGACTGCCCTCTAGGAAGAGTAGTAGATGCTTGCGGCAATAGGACAGCACCATACCCGTGTGGCTTCTCATGGGCTGTCCCTCCAGCACAGCCTCACCATGGCTGGTGCTCTCCAGAGCTTTTCCATGGGATCCATACACCCTGCCAGGAGGGGCCTGAAGCATGGCCTAGTAGCAGGGATGCCCAGTAGTGCTTTCTTGCTCCCAGTTTATGGTCCTTGGAAGGAAACCCCACCACCCCTGGAAGGATGAAGGCCAACAGCAAACAGGAAAACTGGGCTCACACAACAGGTTTGAATCAGAGCTCTCAGTAGAAGAATGTGGGAAAAAGGCAGTGGATGTTCTCCCTGAAACCTGCACACATAGCATTTGGAAAGCAACAAGTAGGAAAAAAAAAAAAAGGGGGGGGGGGGGAATTTCCACCATGGATTCCCTTTCTTTTGCAAAGAAACAAAGCTCCAGGAGATGCAGAAGAAACTTCACACCATCACCTTACTAGCCCAGAAATGGGACTTCCCCAGAACATCTGCTCAAATTGTCCTGGTAAGTGTGTTAGAAATGGTGGGAGATAATCAAGGACCCCAGACAACTATAGCAGAGGCATGTTCAATGCCATGGACTGCAAAGACAGATATGCTGTTGACCTTCTCACAAAACAATTCCAGGATCCATTCCAAGATCCTGGACTGGCTGTCAAATGCAATTCTGGAGCTTGGCTTTTCAGGGATGGAGGGCCAATGCACTGGTCAACACCCTGAAGATCACTCCTGCAGAGATCAGCCATCACCTTACTGGGGGTTATTCACCTGTATATGGGAAACTCCCTAAGAGCACTGTCTGAGAGTGAAGAGATGCCCCTTCTTCCCCAGATAGATGCTGAGTTGAAAAAGCTGCAATTCCCAGTTGTGCCAACAGCAAGCCATACCTAGATGACAGGGCTCAAGAGGACCCAAGGGGATCACAGAAGGACTGAAGCCATAGACATTGGTGATAGGATCACACCAGAGCTGTTGACAAAGCTGCAGAAGAACTAGACCATCCAGAGAGGGGACCTGAAAGAGATTGTAGGCATCCTTCAGGATTGCAGTTTCATCTAGCCAAACATAGGAAAGCTTCCAATGCATGGGTTGCACAGATCAACATTTTGGAGTGGCTGGATGGGCAGGACATTTCCGAAGATCTAGGTGAAGAAATGTCTTTACAGAAGCAAGAGCTGGTGCAGTGGCTGGCTGAACAGCTGCCAACCCTCAAATCAGCTCACTTGGACCTGCTTTAGTTTGTACATCACCTCTACTTTTCTGTGCAGGACAGAAACAGGGATGTGCAGACAGCCTCTCTTCGTAATGCACCTCAACTTTGAGAAGATGACTGAAGTGAGCGGAATGCAGCTGCAAGGGACCACATATTTGCAATACCAGAGAATGCCAATGGGAGGTGTAACCCTGCTCAAGCTGGACTCCTTGGGTGAGCGTGTGGAGGCTGATCCCTTCCCCGAGGGGTGCAGGTAAATATAAACAAGAGCAAATTGCTGCTCTTTCCAAAGACAAAGAGGAGACAGGTCTTAAGGTCTTAAGACTGAGAGATATGTAAACCAGGCAATGGGAAGAGGGTCTTAAGAGTTCCTTCTGTGTTGCAGGAAATGGCTGTAGGGTTTGTTTCTTTCCAGAACTCAAAGTCTTCACGTTTCCATGTCACAGCACATCTTTTTAGCCTTTAAAAAAATAAGGTGTGTGCAACTGATGCCTTGGGGCAAATCAGAACCCAGAGCACACAAACCTGTCCAGGGCAACCAGTTGGGGTGCTGACCCTGCCTGGACAACCTCCACTGTGGTCCTTCTGATATGGGATCTTCTAGCAATCAAAACATTCATGGTTAGTAAAGTACCAGACCAAGAGTGCTCTGGTTCCCAGCTGGGAGCTCCCTGAAGAGATTGAGGCTTTCAAACAGCATCTCTTCCTTGCTGTGAGATAAGCACCACTTTCACAATAAGCCTACCAAACGCAAACGTTGCAATAGGAAATTCATTAGGGGATGTGACTTGTGCAAGTTTCTGTTTTCTCTTAGGTAAAATCAGTAAGACATAGACTTTCAAACTCACTTCCACTTGTCTAACTGAAATTGTTCAAGAGAGCAGAGTTGCTATGGACAGCTGCAGAATGCCAATGCCTCACCCCAGCCCTTCCCTTTCATGTTTCCATAAAGCATGCTGCTATTCTCATGTAAAACCACCTTGATTTGTCTTTAACACCCCTCTTGCCTGTAAGTCTCTGAAGGTAGAAGTCCTCATCTTTGTGTCAGGTATAACAGTAAGCACTTCAAGGATGCTCACTAAATTACAAAGCTTATTTACTAGTAGAGAATCCAGTCAATTACAAAATACTGTTAAGCGTTTGTACTCAGGCAGAGTGAGCTAGCCACCTGGTGAACATGGCAAACCAATATTTTAAATTAAAGTTTAAATTAATTAAAATTCAAATTGAGAAAAAATGAATACTCAGTCTGATGACTGGCCAACAAGAAAAATACACTACAGAGATCTCAAAGTGTAATGACGCTTTATGAATGGCCAAAATGCCTTGTTTTCTGCAGACTGTAAATCTCTCTAATACTGCTATAAAGTCATGGCCACCCCTTCACCTATCCCATTCATCTAGTGCTGTGCTCATATAGGGGCTGCTCCAGTATCCATGAAATCAGGATCTTGTACATCCATACCTAGTTTTTGCCTTATTTTCTGGCTGGGTAGCTGAAGGACTCACAATGAGAACATGGCTGAAACCTCTTTGATTCCTTCCTGCTCTATCCTTGGTACATCTTCTCTTATTATACTAAAGGATGTAAGCTTTGAGGCTGGAGTGGAGTTGTGTATCTTACACGCAACACAATCAGGTGCCCTTTATGTCCTTCCAAAAGTAAATTCATATCCATGTTGCACTGTGAAGTCCTATGAATGGACATGCTGTTCCAGAAGGTTTCCTTCAAGGCTGTGCCCCCTTTTTGCTGGTAGCCAGTGCCTCATAAGCCACTGCTTTTATAGCTTACTCTCCACCAAGTCCTGGAAATGCTTTGTACAGATGCACAAACATCATTCCAGCATAGTTACCTGGGAGAGCTGTCCATCTACTGCTCAGTCACTCAGTCCACACTGAAACTTGCACACTAATAGTGTTCCCCTTGCAAAAGCCTCTCTGGTAATGTGCTATCATCTGGCTGTCCTGACCCATGCTGCAGATGCTATGCTGCAGATGGCACAATGCATGAGGAAAAGCGATCAACCAGCAGACAGCACTGGTATGCTGAGCCCACACACTGTGCTGTAGGCAGAGAACATAGGCAGACTCTTCTTCTGCAATGCTGAAGGTCTGATCCATTTCTGAAGTGTTCAAGAGAATGTAGAAAATGGGGGCAAGTCAAGTGTTTGGAAGCCTTGTAGTATTTGTCAGGCCAGGAATGTAACCAGAGTGCCTCAGGGCTCTTGCCAGCAGTCACAAACCTCCCCTAGTGGGTGCAGCACAAAGTCAGAGCAAGTGGCAGCCCCTGTCCTTCAGATATTAGCTGTGACAGGAGATAAGTGTATCAGCAGAGGTGCCACAGACTCCTACAGGAGCAAGTAGCCTCAAATATTGTCATCTCATTCTTAGATGTTCCTCTCAGCACAGCCTCTGAGCAGCAATCAGGAATGCCCTGAACATCAAAATTATGATCTACAAGTTATTCTTACTTACACTTCCTTGCCACCCTCTCCCCAGCCCCCCCCCCACTGCACCAGAGAACAGCATACAGTGGGGTATCATGGTCCAGAGTGGGTCTAGGTGCTTATTCTGTATTCCACCCAACAGTCACATTTGGGTGGTGTTAAGAAAGAGAGGAAGGCTTAGAAATAGACATTGTACTCAGATCTAGACACTGGAGGCCTGTGCCCTCAAAGTGCTATGTCCAGCACATATAACCCAGCCTGCCAAGGTGTCATGCCTTCTGCCAGAGAAATTTTACATTTTTAGAGAGTCCCCCAGGCACAAGAGGAGCAGGTTCTTAACTGTGAACCAGTGACAAAGGAATGGGTCCAAACATACAGGATGAAACCTCAGGGTCCTGAGATGCTCTTGCCAGCACCACATTCCGAGGCTTGCTGGATGGCAAGTCAATTTTCCCTCATCCTGACTCCCAGACAGGCAGTCCTCCAGGCTGCTTATCCTCACCCACAGCCCTGGGGAGGAGCAAAGAGCAAAAGAGCACCTGGGTCAGGAGTCAAAGAAGGAGCACTGCAAAAAAAGCTCATAAGGGAGAGCTGACCTGGTACCTTTTGCTCTTTCCTAGTTTGATCCTTTTCCATTTGCGGGAATCATGAGCAAACTACATGCTCAGGAGATAGCAGGGTCAGGGAGATCAATGAATTATAAATAAATACAGTATAAACAAATCAATCAGAGGGATAAAAGCATTCGACAGAGCCACACTAATTAAAAATATAATAATCCAGATAGCGGACATTTATTTAAAATGGTGCAATTACAGCTTTTAATCATCCAGGTTTAAATTAACAGCAGCAGTGAAGCGGCTGTGCAAACGTGTTCTGTGTAATGAACTGATATTAGAAAGCCAGCTTAGTGATCTCTCCCCCTCTCAGGCTAATTCTCCCTCCTCTCGTTGTAAAATAACCTTTTGGAGTCGTTTTCTTGTAGAGTCTTGAAGATGAAGACACAATATTAGAGCTAAATTAAATCCCCTTCACATATTTCTCTTCTTTCAAGCTGTAAAAATTGCTGGTATCAGTCATTCAGTCTCTAGTGCTGACGCAACCACACTTGAGGAGAACATCTGGGGGCCCCAAGAACCATTATAGGGAAAATAAAATCCTGTATTACAATCAGTCAGCAATTAAAAGACAGGATGCAGGAGGGCAAATCCTGCAAGATGCTGAGCAGGCTTGGTGGGGAAATCAAATGGTAGACTTGTGATGCTCTGGGGCTCTTTTCTTCTTCACTGGGTTGATTAAGAGGAGGCTAGAAAATTTCTAAATCTGCTCCTGCCCAACACAAATGGTCTTGGAAGTAGCTCATGTTAATTTGGGTCAATGCTGATCCAGAGGTCACAGGTTTTGTACCCACTCACCACAAGTTAGCCTGGTCTGCAGAGCTGTGGGGCCAATCTCACCTCAGGTTGGCAGGTCTCAGCCAGGCTTGGCATTCACAAAATGACCTGTGTTGGAAGGGACCTTTAAAGCTCATCTAGTCCAAGCCCCATGCAGTGAGCAGGGACATCTGCAACTAGAGCAGGTTGCTCAGAGCCCCATCAACACTGACCTTTAATGTTTCCAGGAATGTGGCATCAACCACCTCTCTGGGAAACCTGTGCCACTGGTTCACCACCCTCATTGTAAAAAAAAATCTTGTATCTAGACTAAATCTCCCTTCTTTTGTTTTAAAACCATTAATCCTTGTCCTGTCACTACAGGCCCTGCTGAAGATTGTGCCCATCTTTCTTACAGGCTCCTTTAAGTACTGAAAGGCTGAAATAAGGTCTCCTCAGAGCCTTCTCTTCTCCAGGCTGAACAACCCCAATTCTCTCAGCCTTTCTTCATAGGAAAGGTGCTCCAGTCCTGTGATCATTTTTTCGTACAAACTGACATGGTATGGCTGAAAGCCATGCTCAGCTTGCCATGTGGAGCCACTGTCTTTAGAGTGGGCTTGAATCAGGCACAGGAAATTAGAGATGTGAATGCTCCCTGCACCTGGAATGGTTCTGATTTAGCAAAGTGATGGGTTTTATCTGCTCTGGGCAACTGTCATGATCTCTCACAGATATGTATCTCCATGTGCCCTGTAAAAGCATCTTTCTGACAGAAGAGCCCAGTGTTTACCAGCTAAGATGCTGACAAGTGCTCAATGCAGTGATGAAAGGAGCAGATTTCCAGACAGATAGCAAATAAAACTGTTGAAATCAAAGCCTTCCAAATAGTTGTCCTGACGAGGGTTTGAACAAGCAGCCAAGCAGAGGCAATTCCCCACTGGCTACAAAGGCCCTCCTGGTCTGCAGCCTCTCCTCTCTGCTAGCCAGCACGCTCAGCTCTGCTCTGCTCTTCTCCTGCCTTTGATCTGTCCCCTTGTCATTCTTTGCAAGGGGAGAGTCACGGCGGGGCAGGAAGAACCCCAAAAGTTCCTGAACTCAAGAATCAGCTTCCAGCAATGCCTCTGACATATCTGTCCCACAGCTCATGCTGGTGACAGTGCAGTGCTGGTCCTGCTCACAGCATTAGGAACCCCCATATCTCAGCTGGATTTGCTTACAGGCTTCAAGGAAAGGGACAAGAAGCATGTGGAAAAAAATAATTTTGGAAGTGTGCAAAGATTTCTGTTTGGTAAATGAAATGAACACCACAGAGGGAGAGCATATGTGTGACTGCATATGCGTACATGTGTGTGCATGCCTACACATGTAGTTCTGCATGCATAAATCACAGCTCCTTCAGGAGCTGCTCATCCACTCCTGGATTGTGGCCACTGTCACCAAACATAATTACCTACCTGCATCCATAGTCCTGAGCACATGATTAAAATAGAAGCCCTTTGGAAAGAGAATTTCATCTCTCTAATTAGCACCAACACCCACCCCCCACCCCCCCTTTCCTGTTTACCCAAAGGATGTGCAAACACAGAGCGATGGAGCAAGTGAGAGCTGTGCAGTCCTCACTGCTGCGATGGGCAGTATAATTGCCTGGCCTGCACATTAAGATTAATAAATATTAGCTTTACTTGTGTTTTTACTGTCCACCTAAGATGGAAACAGTGAGCTTTACTACTTAATCAAATTAGAGCTATAAAATTATTTCCCTTTTAGAAGGTTCATTTCTGTTTTGCTGGCAATTAATGTTGATGATTTGAGTCCTATCTTTGAAACATTTTGAAATACAGAAAACAGCAGAAGTGCCACAGTGTGTTAATGGAGCCATAATACACATCAGGTAATAAAGCATGAAGAGCCTGTTTACTTTAAGTACTCTAATTATTTGAGAGCTTTAAAAAAAAAAAAAAAAAAAAAAGTGAAAATTCTCATTTCACTTGAATTAATTTTTAAAAACAAAGAGACACACATTAAAAAAAAAAAAAAAAAGTTCTTTTTGAAGTGTTGCTTTGAAATTTCCTGCATCCAGGCCAGGTCCCAGGCAGATACTGAGGAACAAATTTTCCCTTTTGTTTTTCTCTTCCTTTTTCTCTTCTCAGGGTGTACAGGGCAGGGGCACCACTCACGCTGGATGCTCACACAGCTGCCCCTACAACGTCTCTGAAAACTGCTCAAGGAATCAATCCACCGTCTTGTAGGAGACTCCCACCACTGGCTGAGCTGCAGGGAAGAGAGGGTCTCTGTCATTGTCTGGTCTATGAGATCTAAAAAGCCCTTCGATCTTTTAGCACAACTGAGAAAGTATTCATCAGCTATGCCTTAGCCTACAGCTGTCTGGTGAGGCAGACCGCAGCTCCTGTGGCTTCCTTGCCTCTGCAGAACTAGCAAGGTTTAATTCCTCTTCTTTACAAGTCAGTACCAAAGAAGTAATACAACTGAGGCAGGATGGGACCTCTGGAGGACTCTGGTCCTCCCCTCCACATAATTTCAAAGTGAGGCCATGTTGTTCTGGGCCTTGGCCTGCTGAGTTTTAAGTATCTCCAAAGACAGAGATTCCTACAGCACTGCTCTGTCTTGGGAGCACAACGCTTGTTACAGAGGTTTTTATCATTATATTATATTATATATTTTCATTATATTTCGTTGGCATTGCCCCTGCTGCAGCCTCTGCCCATGACCTCTTGTCCTCTTGCTATGCACCTCTGAGGACAGTCCAGCTCCAGTTCCCTTGGTGGTAGCTGAAGCTAGCAGTGAGATCCTCCTTGTCCTTCTCATCTTCAGGCTCAAACAAACCCAGCTCTTTCACCTTGCCTCATATAGCTGCCTCTGCTGTCTCAGTGGCTTCTGATGGGCTTTCTCCAGCTCACTGTGCCAGCCCTCCCCACACCTGCTGGTCCTCCCATCCCACTTACACCTCCACCATTTGGCTACAGCCACAGAGAAGACAAAATTACATGGAAGAGACTGAGTGGCTGATACCAGTGAAAGGAAGCATGGCCAAATCCTTGCAGTCTCCCCTGATGTGAGTCAGTAATGCCAACAGGTTGACTAGGGCCAATCTCTCCCATACAGCACGGATGCTGCTGTTGATATCCAATCGCACTGTTTCCCTGACCCGTTGCCTACAGCTTAGTGAATTCTCCACGGTCTAAGAGATCTTAATCTGTCCCATCCCAGATGACACACTTTATCTTGAACATTCTCACCCTCATCAGATCAGGCAGCACCGTACAGCTGGTTGGCATGGGATTAGCTCAACCTTTACAACTACACAAAGAACAAGGTGGTACAGAATCTGACCCCAGATCTGATGGCCTGGTTTTCTAAAGCACGGCTGTTCTCCCTGTTGCACTACATGGATTGCTTCACCAGTCAAGTGTATTTGCAAGGCTATACAAGTCAAGATAAATTTGCCCCCAAAGTAATAACTTTTCAATTACCTTCATTATTCCTTGTTCCACACAAGAACAGCACAGCACCTCTTGAGGGAGCAGCTGAGTATTTCTCTCCAGGGTGCACATTTATTATTTTAAGAATCATTTAATTTTCCATCTGAACAAAAGGGGAGAATGTAGGTCCTGAATTACTCCAGGGCCCCGTTCAATACCTTACCGTGTTATCCATCATGGCAATTACACATGGTAATTCATCTCTGAGAAAATTCAATACGCGGATCTGAGAGCATTTTAGGTACCTGGCATGGCTCACAACTCTGGGAGGCATCATGACTAGGAAACGTGCTCTTACGCCCGAGAAACTCAGGCAAAGTCTTTAGTAATGGGACTTTTAGCATACCAGCAACCTGCAACCTGGCTTTCCAATGCCTCTCCCAAACTTCACCTTCCCACAGCAAACACCCATCCCTGCAAGTCCCATTGCTGCTGCCAATGTGATGTACAGTATTTATTCAGAATAGGTTCCCTATCTGGTCAGGCTGAAGGTGCTGACAGTGTGAGAAAAGTGACTAAATGCAACCACATCAAAAAGTCCAGTAGAGAAACCATTTATTCTCTGGGGTCTGCAGAGCAGCACTGTCTCTTCATCAGAATACTCTGCAGGGCTTGAACGAAAACCCACTGAAGGATAAGGAGAAAAGTTTAATTACAAATTCCATATCTAAAGGAAATACTAAGACAGTTCTGATCTTATAGCTGAGGTCTTTCTCTGCCTCCAGCTGCTCGCTGCCACCTTTATTAGCCTTCCAGTGTCCATTTAGAAAAGGCTGCCTGGGCAAGAGATGGTGCCGTGGACTGTGAGTTCATCTTTGGCACAGATCTAGCCAGGATTAGGTCTCTAGGATATTCTCCAGATGCTCCTTACGTGGCTGCTCACTGATGGTGCAAATACAGCCCTGGACTGCAAAGCAATTCAGGGATGGAACTGGGCCCTGCAGCAGTGCACACAGCTGCAGGGTGCATATTTAGGAGCTCTCCCCACTGACTGGGAGTGGGCGGACTCCTATTAGCTCCTCAGAAGCACAAGAGAAAGCCTCAGATAAAGCAACAGCACTGACGACAGGCTCAGAACATAATGAGAACCTTAGCTTGCTTCGGAGTGTTTCAGTAACAGGTACTTGCCTCATGCTGAGAGGCCACTTTGCATGACTGCATCCCTTCGTGAGCACAAGTGCTGATGCCCAAGGATAGGCACCCCTGAGAGATTCTACTCCGTGTTGCTAACATGTGTCAGTGCTCAGCAGTGAAGAAAGCAGATGGTACCCTGGGCATACGGATGACATCCTGACTCTGTGCTTGCACCCCTAAGGAATATTGTCCCCTCCAACTCCCTGAGCCCATCACACAGGCAGACTGGTTGTGGGTCATCTGCCACCAGACACAAGAGATGGCTGTTTCATCAGAAGGTTAAAGGTTAGCAAAACAGAGCAGTATTTTTCATTGGATGACACTTGTCTCCCTATGGTAACTTCTTATCCTGTCCCCAGCATGCTTCTCTGCGCAGGCAGGTCACTGAAGTGAGCAGTGAGCATCCTCACAGACCCCAAGGAAGGGGTGGCTTGAGTCCTTACAAAAAAAAAAAGGTGAAAGTCAGTCCCTGAGATTTTGTTTCTCTGAGTCTCAGGAAGATTAAAGGCAGCAGAAAGTCTGGATGCATGTTGGTCTTTGGTCAGGGGAAGGCAAACAACAGAGAAGTGGGGGATTTTAGTAGATTCTTAGGACTAGAAATACCAATCTGACCACTTCTTTTGACCTTCTGGACTACACAGTTCAGAAAACTTCACCCAGAAATACAATGAGCACTCCTGATCATATGGACCGTATATTTTTAGAGAAGTTTCCCAACAATGTTCAGGTTGTTGGACACCTGCAAAACTGAAAAGTCCTGGTGCTACTGCAGTTCCAAGAGAACAGCCTGTATGGAGACCTTGGTCCCCTCCAGCCCGGGTACTTTGGCAGGAACAAAATGTCCTACAGGTCACATTGTTAAAGTCACGTGAAAGCCTCTGAGCTATAGATTCAAGGAAGAAAATGTATTCACAGATGAGACATCCTCAGAGCAAGATCCACCCATGAGGCTGTGGCAATTTGCATCTGTTAGCAAGGAATTAATGCTGTAAATGAGGGGGTGGCTTTCTTTAGTTTTCATCTGGACAGTCAGGGTTCTCTGTGGCCCTGCAGGAGCTGAATGAGCTACATGGACTGCTGACCTCCCTGGATGCCTCCTTGATGGTGGACCACCAGACCCTCTCCCTGAGCCCAACCTCTTTGCCTCAGTGGTTCCTGAGATTGGCATTGATTCAGTATCTTTTGAGCAGTTCAGTGCTCAGGGCAAGCCCAAGGGAAAAGCGGGGATCCTTTCACCTTCATTTGTTCCCTATTGCCACAACTGTTGGAAAGCAGCTCTCTGGCATTTTCCTGGTGGCAAGGACACATCCAGGTATAAACCTGGGCCTGGATCTCGTGGTTTTTGCAAGGAGAAGAAGGCAGCAAGGTGAGGGCTGCATAATGCTCAATGAGTTCTCCACAGAGCTCATGGCAAGCAACCTGAAAGTTTGGCTAATTGAAAAATCATCTCAGTCAGCTGTAGAGGTAAAGGGCTGCTCCTAAATTATCACTGCTCAGAGAACCATTACTGACAGGAGAGCAGAGAAAAGATATCTCAAGTATTTGCATTCTCTGCTTATTTTACCCTCTTTTCTCTATTCAGTTGGTAAACAATTTTTTTCTTTACAATTCCCCAAATTACCAGAAGCCTGGAAATGCCTGGCTGTTGTCCCCTTTAGCAAACAGTCCCTCGTGGTGCCAAGAAGCATATGGGTGACTCAGCTCAGTTAGGAGAGAAGCATGACAATGCTCAGGTGCTATTCCCAGTAGCATCCCCCATCAAATTGTCCAAGGAACACAGCTCTGCCACAGCCCACCCAAAGTCACACTGTTTTTGCTGGAAGTGTGTGCAGCTATGGGGAACCACCTCCTCTGCTTGTAGGACCAGGAGCAACCCCCCTCTGTCCCTGCTGCTGCTCGCTGCCTGGTGTTACACTCCATTTGTGTCTAGAAGGGTAAGAACCAGTCTGAAATTAGGCTTAATTTATAATGTGCATGTTTTCTGCCTCAGATGAGGTTCCACATCCTCTGAAAGAGCCTGGTGCTAAGTAATCACCACTGAGTCTCTTGTGTGCCCAGCTCCTCCCTCTTCAGAAGGTTTTATCTCTGTGCACCAAAACATTTGTCTGGGATATTTTAAGCCAGTAGATTGCTGTCCAACAAAAACCAGGATGCATATTCAGGTGAACATTTCCCAAACTCGGGGAAGGAAGTAGAGGCCCCATCCCTGGAAACATTCAAGGTCAGGCTTGATGGGGCGCTGAGCAGCCTGATCTGGTTGAAGAAGTCCCTGCTCACTGCATGGGGCTTGGACTAGATGAGTTTTAAAGGTCCCTTCCAATCCAGAGCATTCTATGATGCTATGATTCTAGCTTGGTTTTCAAAAGGACTCACATTTTCCTCTAACCACCTTGATGCACTCCTGTAGCACAAAATAAATAGAGGGCTCAGTGAGGCAATGTTAGGACCTGGGTCCCTTTGCTAACAAGGTCCTTTAGAGTGTCCAGAAAAGCCCTTTCGTTGCTCCACTTAAACATTCGTAAGCGACTCCACTTAAAGATTTGTAAGCGGCTAAATCAGCATGTGTGCAAACACAAAACATGTGACGTGTAGCTCTTTCGTCTCTGCCTCCATCTCCCCCTCGAAAAACAAAGCACTTAGCTCTAATCACGTAGACTGACTGTCAGCTAAGGATATGACAGCAGTGTGAGCTGCAGAGGAAGGAATTTAGCAGATTTTTCAAGCAGTGTGGGGTGGGCTCTTTCCAGGAAGACCAGGGCATATCAGCACTGCCAGACATGAATCAAGAAGAACTACTGTGTTCTGGTAGCACCAACAGACCAGGGAGCTGTGCAGAGATGCTGAGCTCACTGGGTCTTGCACAGATGAAGACATGGTATAACGAATTTTCCTACAGCGTAGTGTTTAGAGGATGTTCTTTGTTTCCTTTTGCTGGTGATTGGAGAATAGCCGCTATCAAACATCTGACAACATTCAGGGGACCCTGAAATAGCAAGAAAATAACATGGCTGATTAGCCTCATGGATTATTTTAACCAGCTCCCTTTGGAATACTCTCACTGAACAGTGTTAGATTTCTTCCCTTCCCTACATAACTGATCCTCACATTTAATTACACTGGAAACCTGGCTGTGCCCAGCTCAGACGGAGTGTTTTACTGCTTATATGGTCTTTGCAGATAAGAGACACTGCTGCTATTGCACAAGTGGAGAAGTGTCTTTGAGGGGTTTTATATCTCCTTCGGGAGGCTGCAGCTCCAGCCATCTCTAGCAGTAAGATCAAGGCAGAGGCAGAAATCTATGAGTAGAAGCCGTAATTTCTATGCCTTGTACAGGAGAAACAATACTGTCATTGTCTTGATCCTTTCACCTAACCAGCGAGGGTAAAAATGACAAATTGTCATGTGAATGGTCCATGTGGGAGAAAGGAGATAGGACTGGTTCCAGCAGAGGCCAGACTGATCTCACAAGGATAGTGAGCTTCCTGAATAGCTTACTCAAGGGGTGATGTCAGACAGTATTTGGAGAAAACAAGATGGACATCCCTTCCAGACAAGGGTGTTCAAGACAATGAAATTGCTATGGTCAAGAGCCAAGGCGAAACTGCAGTACACAACATCTTCCATCCTGTAAGCTGATCAACATACTTTCAAAGAATACAAAAGAGGGTTCCTCCGGAGAGGTAGTGATCATCCGATGGATAAGAGAAGATACTGGACAGTAAACTCAGCATTTAATCTATATTTTTTTTTAATACCAGCAACTGATGTTTAAAATAAGAACAATACTGTGTGCTTGTTCCCCAAAACTCTGTGTACATTTAGATTGTAATTTCTTTAATCTCAAGGCCTTGACATCTTTTTCTCATCCATGCTGTCACCATTTGTCACCCCAATATTTAATATAATGTGTCCACCCACAGCCAGGGACTGTCTTCTCTGAGACAAGTCTAGTATGGGGCTCAGTGTCATCCTAGAGCTCTGTATGATAGGGTTGGGTATGGTTTCCATGTTAGACTAGCAAGAATTATATTTGAATCGCATAATGGTAGAGTATTTTCATCTTCTCAAAAGTAATTTCCTTCTGACAGGTGGAATCCTTCCCCTGCATCTTGTTTTACACTAATATGGAGCTTTACAGACAAAGATTTCAAACTAATTGTGCACAGCAGCAGGTTAACATGATCAAAAGATCTAGTGGGATTTCATATGTATTTATATGATATAAGACTCCCACATTCAAAGACTGGATCAAGAGATTTGAGATAAATTGTATGAGGATCGTTTGTCTGTATGTTGTGCAGCAGAGAACTTGTCTCTGCAATGTTGCAAAAATCAACAAAGTATTTGCCTGGGCTGGGAAATTGAAGCGCTCTCTCTACCACCACACAGCTTTCACATCTTCTATAAACACAGGAAAACCTCAGCAGCTGGCATTAAGTTAACTGAGATCCTTGTACAGAAGAGAAGAGAGCAGATCTCCCCAGCTACAAGCTAAGCTTTGCAGTGTTGGGAAGATGCTCATGGGCAGAGACTTTCTGCTGAGCAAGTTTCACCAAGGCAGACACAACAGGAGCAGAGGCTCAGAAGGAAGCTACAAAACAAGGAACGGGGTATTTTGGGGGAAGATCAAGCAAACTTTCCCTAGCAAGAGCAATGCCATCTTCAGTTGGCTGTTTAAAATGTCAGGCCAAGGCAGAGGAAAACATACTGCTGGAGGGGTGCTGCTTTCAGCAGGGTCCAGGCAAAGCCTAACAGGTCTGTTCTATTTGCTCTGCAGAAAAGTGGAGCAATCTGAACAGGAGGCAGTAAGAGAGGCCTATAAAAGATAAGTAAGGCTGTTTTTGTAGAAGAGGTACATCCAAATCCTCAGTCCAAATCAAGCAGGTGAGGGATGTGAACCCAGCTTTCCTGTGTTCCTCAGGTCAGTCCATTAGTAGAGGAGTGGAGTGAGAACCCCATGTTCTTTTAATTACAATTCTACAAATTCTCTTTCTTTTTTTTTTTTTTTTCCCAGTTCTGCAATAGGAAACCCCAAAGTTTTAAACTTTTCCATTGTTACTAACTTGTAAAAATCTGTTTTAATGAAAAAAGTTTAAGTTTAGTGAACTAGAGCTTTGTTTGGCATCAACCTTTAAAGCTATATGAGATATATATATCTCTTACAAACTGGGTTTGTTTTTGAATCAAAATAGATGAAAAATGGAAATCATCCAATGCCAGCATATGAATACAGGGTAATTTGAGCCTCTTTTTCCTAGACAATATTATGCTGAAATTGATATCTTTTGGAAAAGATTTTCATTTAAATAACCCTTTTTTCATCTGAAACTGTAAAGCTTTTCTGGCTATCTCTATTAGGGGTACAGCTGATTATCATCTCCCTTCTCCTGGTATGACTCTACCTGAATACAGTGGAGCCCACACCTGCAGCTGGTATGTGACAGGCTGAGACAGGGAGCTGTGCCATGCAGCAATACTGGTGCAGCAAAGGGGGACAGTGGGGTTGAGGAAGGGGGACAGTGTTGCAGTGATGGCAGTGTGGCTTTGTAATCTCCCTTTATGTCTCCCGAGTCTCAGTTTTTGACCCGTTACTATGAAAGAGAAGACAAAAGAGGACACAAGGAAAACAATACACTGAGTGTTACTATTGTGACCTTCTGGATCTTCAAAGCTTTGCAAAGCTCTGCAAGATCTCTCCAGGAAAGATGCTGCTTAGCAAAGTGTTTTGCTTGGCCTTTTTATGTCACGAGTGGGTTTGTGGCTTGCCTCCAGAATAGTACTGTCTCAAAAGTGAAAAATGCTCTGAATACTGTTATCCACTTAGAAAACAGAGGGATAAAAGTGCAAAGTGGAAGAAGATCTGCCTTTCTGATATACACTCTGTGCGGATCAACATTTTCCGCAGTTCAGCCCAAGACTTCCCGACATTCTACATGGCCAGATGACATTAGGCAATGAACTCCTCTCCTTTCAACATACCTAGCATTTCTGAATAGGAACACACAACCTTTGGACATGAAAGCCCATTTTCAGGAAACCGGGAGCATGTCAAACATACTAATCCTTTTTGGGGAAAGAGAGAGAAGGGACATGTCTTGGGAAGTAAAGAGACCAAAGCTAGTGGGATGGGACCTTTGATGTCAAACAGTGTCTAAAATATCCTCTTTGTATCATACTGGCTCTTAATTTTCACCAACCATGGAGGAACTGATTTAGCCCAGCAAGGGTCCAGCAAAATAGATAATTTCTCGCAGGCATCTAAAATTCATGAACGCGGCAGTCGTCCCGTCACACCACTGCTATGTTGTTCCATGGCCCAGAGTATCCCTTGAAGGGCAAAAATATCAAGGGTAATTTTTTTTCGCTGAGAGCAGAATACATTTGGGTTGTTAACACATGGCTCACACTTCAGGCGGATCCTTACCAAAGGGCCGAGAGCTCATCTCAAACCGCGTGTTGTAAATTAACTCTTAATGTGATGAATGCATTAAAGGGCTGTTAGGCCTGAAGGATGTGCTCAGAAACCCGAAGTTCTGATTAATGGTTTGATTCATAAAAGCTTTACGCACCATTTACGCAGGTTTCTTTATTGGAAATGTTACTTGGAAAGAGCTCTTGAGTGGCTTCTTCCCAGAGAAATGGGGTTAGGAGTCTGGACACGCAGGCTCACACGTGTGCTTGTGAACATATGTACTCACAGAGACAAGCAAATGAGGGGGACACATGCAGAGGCCCTACACACTGCTGCCATGCATGTCTGGTGTGCTCTGAGACCTACAGAGCAGTCAGCAGTCCTCCTCCAGATTCAGACCCATGCATTGCTTAACCCACAAACCTTGGTGCTGCACGGGGCTTTTGCCATGCATGGTACTGCAGTCTGCAAATGGACCGGGGACTCCCCAGCCACAGGGCTGCCACCTTTGCTGGGACTTTGGGGCAAAGCAGCCCCCACTTGATGCTCAGGGATTGGGGCAGCATCTCCAGCTCAGAGAGGGAAACCTGAGACCAGCAAGATGACACTGAGCCAGGGCAAGGGCTGGAGGACAAAACCCAGAGAAATGATAGAAAACACTTCCAAGAGGAAAAGCTCTGGGAAATGACTCATGCTGGGTGGGGCAGAGAGGTGTGGATAGGGTGAGCAAATGAATCCTTTTTCATATGCCTCACCTGTATATTTGGGGGGCTTCACCTTTACAAAAGGGTTCAAGGATCTCATGATGCAGGAACTGGACTGGAGCATCATCAACTGGCTTTTATCACAGGGAAAAGGAGGTGGAAGCCAGCTGCACTGAATGGGGAGGGGTGCTGCCTGGGCTGCTGGACACACACAACGTGTGTCCATCCCCAGGGGGCTTTGACCAGGGCTGTGTCTCTGCAACCAGAAGCGAGGAAACAGCCTACCAGCTCTGCTACCTGGGCTCCTACTCAGGGGAAAATGCATCCCCTGAGAAAGCAAGATTTTAATTTCCAGATTGGCTGCATGAGAGGAGATATATGCCATTTTCTGTATCTCACAGGTCTATAGAGAGGAACAGTCAGAAAATTGCTGCAGGATAAAAAATAACTTATATTAAACATGTCATTCCAGGGGTATCCATATGAATCAGGTTTTAAGTGACACCCCACGCTGATCATGATGAACATCCCACTTGCAAAGCAGCCCTAGGAATCTGACAGCCTTTCCTTGAAGAGCTTACACTGAGAAACAAGGAGAGTCTGCCAAGCACTGAGCAGCAGGGTAGTGCTGTGCTCTGTGCAGTTTCTGCCCTGTGCCATAGGTTGAAGGACAGCCACAATAACATCGACTCTTATGTGACCAGCCACACAGACCCTGCTGACACTGTCAGCCTCCACGGTCTCCAGGCAGCGTGTTCTGGAATCGTGCTACCTCTGTGCAAAAACCTGCCACCTTGTATATACCTTAAATTGGCATCCTCCAGTGAGTGTGCTGTGGGATGCGGTGAACAAACCTCTAGTCACCTTACCTAAAACCTTCATGATTTCATCCCTCTCGAGCCTCCTCCTCTCCCTGCTAAGAGTCACAGCTTTTTTATTCTCTCTCCTTGTGACACAGGTCTCTCCCATCCACTGCATCACTCCAGTCTTTCCTGCAGCCCCTCTAACCCCTTCATCCTACATCATTGTGGAGACCTGGGCTGCCCACAGAGCTCAAGTGCATCCCCAAATCCACAGCAGAGCTTGGGACTCAGGGTTTGACCACTGACCTCCCCTGCCAGCTTCTTCAAACCCAGGGCATGGCAGGCATTATCATCAGTTCAGGCAATAGCAGTAGATCTCACCTACTCCTTCAAGTCTCCGGAATTACTTTATATCTACGATTACCCCAATGCAGAACAACTACAGTCGTTCTCATGTGCCAAAAAGGAGGATGCTGCAGAATCTGTCCTCTGCACTTCACCTGACATGCCTGGATGTGCACAAAGCCAGAAGCTCTTCTCATCAAAGTTTAGTGATGACATTTATCCTGGTTTTAATTATAACATGCTTCCGTGAGTCTGCTATTAGCAGGATAGAATACTGGCCCATTCAATCCAAGCAGTCTGCCTGATTCCAGAGACGTTTAATCAGGCATCACAACTGCACCTGAAATCATCACATTAGCTATATGGCAACAACCCTCCTCTCATGATGTTGTGATAATGAGCCCCTGTTCAACAGGAATGGGCTTTATTTGAAAGACATAAGGAAAATGACTGATTCTTCTGGGTTTCATCTCAGTGTTTATTGTTATCAGCATAAGCTTCAGCCTTGCAGCCAGTGCCTACTCCAGAGCCCCAGCATGGGGATGGGGCAGTAGCCAGTGGTTCCTATGCCACATCCATTGCAGTCATGTATGGTCCTGAGTACCTCTAAGTGAAAATGAAGAAAAAAAGGAGAAAAAAGACGACAAATCAAACAAACAAACAAAAAAGTGATTGCTCATTTATGACATTCATGGATGTCTCATTTCCAAATGTTCTTGCAGAAATGTTGCTCAAAAGGCAAATTCGGGGAAACAACCCACTGAGAGGGGAGCATTGGCTGCATTCAGGCAGAACTCCATGTATTAGGAATGATACCACGTGGCCCTGCATGGCATGCCTTAGCACCCCATTAGGTCTGGCCAAGGCAGCTCCCTTTTAGGGTGCAGAGTCACTGAGCAACCAAGAGAGCAGGAAGATCCATCAGAGAGGTCTGCCTGAATAACAAGGGATCGCCACGTCATTGCCCTATGCAGCCAGAGCTCCAGGTACCCTGTCTCTGCTCTCGTCTGTGAGTGCAGCTCACAGTCCATCTAGAAAAATAAGAACCCAAACAGTGGCAAAACCAAAATGAGCTTCCCAGATGTGCTTGAAATAAAAAACCCAGTTCAGTATGGTAATTTTTAAGTGAACCTCAGAATTTGGAAGAAGGAGGCTGGTGTTCACTTTCTGAATGCACAAGGTGAGCAGGGCAAGCTGGAGGGCTTCTCCTGAGAGCTTGTTTACAAAGCTACCTTTTTTTTCTTTCTTTTATTTTTTTCCTCCAGTAGCATAAAGTTGCAGTTTAATCACTGTTTGCTGAGGAACAGCCACAGGAAGCTCTACTCCCAAGAGCAACAACCAGAGACATTCAATTTTGAAACTGCCAGTCAACAAAAGGACATGAAGTTATTAGCTCTGAAGACTCCATTACCTGCCAGTTGGGACCCCAGATACAATCTTTCATAGGTTTTTCTGGGAATTCCCCTTTTGAGCAGGGTCAGAGGCCAGATTACTGCTAGGTGGTTTCCAAAACATCTCAAGAGATAGAGTGAACACAACTCAATGTTCATATTTAGTGTATTTTGTTAAACCCCAGCATGTGGGCAAAATAACTATACCCAAGGATGTTTGCCTCCAGATATGCAAGTCTTCTTAATGCAAGTAGATGAAAAGCACAGTAATGGGAAATTCTGTGGACAGATGAGACTGGTTTACTTCCTCCGTCCCCTGTGGTCCCCAGCCACCTACCATAGCATCCCCCTGCTTAGCTGGGACATTCTCTCTCCATTCCCAGGGTGGGTCACTGCCAGAAGTGCCCCTCTGCAGAGCATGAGCCTGCAGGGGCAGGATAGGCAATGTCTCATAGAAATGGTCTGTTTTGAGCGTCAGAAAGAAAATAAATAAATTTGCTGCTTAATCCCTGCTCCAGACAGGACTATTTCAGATTTGGCAGTTTAAGCTGCAGGAAGATTTATCTATCAAACAAAAACTTTGAACACCTTAGAGAAATGCAGGCAGAGTCCACTAAATTATACTGTTGGGCAAGGGGAAGTCAGTAGATACCACAGTAAGGAGACAGAGAGACAAGGATCAGTCCCTGTCCATCTGCCTGGGTGCCTATAAAAGTAAGTGGATTAAATGAGGAAAGTGAGCAAAATCCCCTAGAGTGGCAAATAAGGTTTAAACCAAGTAGCTTCAGTACACACCCCAATCTCGGTGTTTAATAGACTGGGGAACCTTTTCAGTACATTCTTCTTGAAGTATTTCCCATCATTTTTACCTTGAGTAATCAGAGGCATCCTGGTCCCCAACTCTCCCCTTCATAGCACAGCATTAATAAGAGTTTCTGAACTGGAGTGGCTTCTCAAAGCACAACCTCCCAACCGAAGTACAGGGCTATAATTTCACAATTTGCCTGTGGGTAATGGAGTAAATATAATGGAGTTCATATAGTCAGGATTTAAAAGGAAAAAGATCTGTATTTATGGGCAGAAAGGAATGTGCTCACAGATATCCTCCACTTCATATCGAAGCTGGATGATGCTAAGCAGCTGGATGCAAAGTTGCAAAAATCTGCTGTATTTAACAATCAGTGGCAGCATCTGGACAAGATCAGAGAGGAGAGTGAGGATCACAGGGAACTGCAGAAGCACCAAGGCGGGTTCACCCACGCGGGAGGGCTCGCTGTCTCTCAAGACTTCAAACAGGACAAATTCACAGGGGGTCCTCCCTCAGCTTTGCAGGAGGAGGAACAACTCCAGGGAGCAAGAAGGAGATGGCGCCAAGCCTGAAGTCCTCCTTGTGCTCTGCTTTCTCCTTCCAGTGCCCATGGAGAGGGTTAGGGTCCAGGCAGGCAGCATAGCCAGAAAAGGACAGGGCAGTGCCTGGGTGCAAAACAGCTTCAAACCACCACTGCAAAGCTCAGCAGAGGACACTGCCTGCTCCCTTCTGGCCCCTGTGCTCTGGGCAAAGCCCAACAAAAGCCTCTTTCAGGACCTGGAAGAAACCTCTGACAGCATTACCAGGCATTATATAGCATTAGAGAGCTATAAGCTAGCCTTGCTGACACATTAGGCCAAGTTGCCATCCAATTTATCTCTACTAATCTGTTCCTTTATAGGTCTGTTAAGATAGAAATCTCCAAAATGAAGACAGAGCTGCCAGAAAGCTTTTGAATTGACAGTGGGTTGCTCAACTGTTTTAGCACGCTATCATCCTAAATTGCCTGCTGCTCAGTGCTCGCGCCGACTGCCCTAATGGCACTTCTGTACCACGCAGAACTGGAGGCTGCATCTTCCTGCATTTATGAGAAACTAGAACATTATGTGAAGGGGGAATAAAACATCTCGGAGATCAGTTGTTAGCGCCAGGGATGTTTTATCGCCTGGTCCATGGGAGAAAGTTTGGAAGAGCAGCAAGGATGCCCCCAGGGGGATGAGCAGCCAGTCAGACAGTCATTCAGTCATTGCCAAAGGCCGAGATCGAGCCCTTGATCATGAATTCACGGAGTAGATAAAATGCTGCCAGTGGCAGAAGGAGGCTCGGTTAATGGGGTTTGGCCATGGTTTGGAAGGATATGCCCCAGCACAGCTTTTAACTGACATTCAGATGCTGAGTTTTGAGGATAATCTGCCTTCATGTTTTCCAGTGCAGGGAAGCAGACATTCCCCACCCCTGCACAGGGTCTGTCCTGCTTCACTCAGGCTGGGGAGAGGGACTGTGGGTCTGCTTGGGACATGGTTGGAGTGACCCTGCACCCTTCTGCAGAGGACCAGTCTCTCACTCTTCATACCTGGTCAGTATCAACTGACATAGAAACACACAGAGGACATAAAGGAGCTGTGAGACACTGCAGAAATTAGAGACAAACCTCCACAGAGAGCATGACAAGGAAGGAAACTATCCTGCACCCAAGATGCATGGTAGACAGCTTAAGATAGGTGTCCTCTGAAAGCAAATCAATGTGGCATGATGAGCATCTTCTGCTCTGTAGATATGCCTCCTCCAGAGTCTCATTCAGTCTGTGTGGTTGTGACCCACTTCCCTGATGAGCTTGGCCAGGTCATGCAGAAGGTTAAAAGTGGGGCTCCGCATGGCAGACTGGTACTCCCATCTTACTGTGCAAAAGGTATCACATCACAGCTGCAGCAGGGAAGGAGTGATTTTCCTAGTCAACATTATTTGGAATAAGAAAGCTCAAATCTTGGCCTGTATCTCACCACGGAGTCTCATCTGCTAGGCTACAAAAGCATCTCACATCCTGGCTTTGCATTGCCAGCTGTTTGTGTTTCCTACAGCCCGAAGCCTTCCTCAATTTATTATCTTAGTTGAGACAGAGCATATCTTACTATGAAGACAGAGGGGAAGGCTGCAGTAGATACAAGGAGTGAGCCGATGCCTTCATATATCTCCTGAAAGATCACTCCTTCTGTTGTAGGGAACAAACTTGTTCACAACTCCCTGACTTACCCAAATCAATAATTCTCAAGCCTCTGGCACCTGGTCAAAACACAGGGCCTGGGGACAGCAGCAGAGACAGCTCCAGCTCACAAAATGTTTCATTAAACTGATATAATGGGAGGATTGTGTCTCATGCTGCCAGAATCTCTTGGCATCCACTCGTGGGACCCACACAACACCCAGCCCTGTGTGCCGCTGCACAGAACCGATGCATTATGTTATTTCAGAGGTTGTTGTAGTGAAGAGGAAACAGGAGTGCCACATTAGCAGCAAAGACAGGTCATCAGTGTAATAACTGAGTACAAGATCTATCCAGTGGGGGGGTAATAGAATAACAAGCAATCAACCGCAATACAGCAAGAATAAATTAAGCGGTGTGTGTCTGCTTTCATCCAGCCACAATTAATGTCATTAGTCCTGAAAGATGATCTGTCTTTCTGGGGATAACTCACGAGACAGGTAACTCTGCCTGCACACAGAGTGAGGCTCCATCTCCCACCCAGCCCCTGGCATTTGCATCTTGCTGTACAGGCATTGCTGTGTCCCCCCGGGAATGGGTAGCACGGCTGCACCTTCCCTTGGAAAAATCACCCCCCCGACTGACCCGAACAACCCAGTGGAGTTTTGGTTGAGTCATTGTGGCAGCTCTCAGGGGGTTTTGTGACCTTCAGGTCATGCAGAGCTGTGAAAGACCATCAGCGGGTAAAAGACCATCAGCGAGACTGGCAAAGCTATGGACGAAAGGCTCTGGGTCCGATACCAAACTCAAGGTATCCAGAACTCTGAATTTTACCCCCAACTGGAAAGCTAACATATTGTTCACACGATGAAACAACCTGTTTACAATCTCTTCGCTCCCAGCCAAATACTCAAAGTGGCTCTTGCCTGCAAATGATATTTGTTACCTTATAAATTAATCACATTCAGACTGTTCCTCAGCTAAAGCTGTTAAGATCCGGAGAGTCTGGGACAGTTTAATCTAGAGTAAACAACTCTGCAGGAGCTCTCCTTATTTCTCCCTTGGTTTTCTTTTTTTCCTCTATCACAATAAATAAATAAATAAATAAATAAAATGGTTGTATTAATACTTTCCCGATGTTTCATCTCAGGAGCAAAACTTCAAAGTGATTTCACGGTCTAGCTCACTGCTGAAAAGAAATAAATCATGAAGTCAAAGAGGCTGGTGGTGGAGCCGTGGCAGGGATTGTTAAAAAAGCTGTTTTCATCCTTTTCAATTTTCCAGGGAGCTCTCCCAAAGACTGCCCAAGGGAGTTATTTATTCTGTGTTACTTTAGGGAAGACACAGCTGAGTAGCCCAGGCTTGCTCCTACATCACTGATTAATGAAACGAAGGGGAAAAAAAGACTGCAACCCAGGGCACACAGCACAGGGCACCCCATGAGCACAGGGGACAGTGAGGCTGAGACATTGCTGACCATGGATGATGGTGGAGCTTGTGCCAGCAGCACAAATATCATCCTAGCATCATCCCTCCACCTCACAAAATAAAGAAAGGGGATCTGATTTTTACATTTACTTCTATCTCTTACAAAGAAAGACACCCTGGTCAGAGTGGAGGAAGAAGTATTTGTACCACATGACTTGGAAAAAGGAGACTGGCTCCATCAGGCTGCAGTTTGGAGAGCAAGGTGTAGGAAGCAGACGATGAATATGGGCACAGTATGAGGATCCTCGGCTGCTCATTGGTCACAGGCATTCTCATAAGTAGGATGATCCAGAGAAGACCAAAGGTTGCTTTTTATTATGAGCCAGAACCACCTAAGGGGTGGTCTAAGGGAAAGCTCCATGATAACAGCTCAACTAATGCATGAGCAATTGCAGGGCTGAGGCAGAGGCTGTACTGATGAGTGTATTGTCAGTGCTGAGGCCTCCCACACAGACAGCTCTGTCTGCCTTCCCTTCCTTCGCATACTCAAGGATGCTACATTCATTAGTGTGTTTCTGTGCTCTGTGCCCTCTGCCTCTCACCCAGTGTCCTCTGCCTGTTTATTCAAGCTGAATGCCAAGGCAAATAATCCACCTACAAGTCACTTTTTCACACTCCTGGTGAGAAGCTCTATGCTCTGGGTTAAAAGCAGCAGCTCTCATCACTGCTTCATTCTCAGGAGGGCTGGGGATGGCAGAGTCAGAGCTGGCTGCCACGCATGTCCTGAGACCAGAGCTGGGTGACTTCAAATGCTTCAAAGAAACATCATCACCAATGCCAGGCAATGCTGGAATAACTGTGGGGAAACTTTCCTCCTATTTTTTAGCTGACTTGTTTTAAAGGGTGGGTCTGGGCCTCTGTCCTGCTAGAGTTTGGATTAAACAAAGGGTTTGAGTTGAAAGCAGGCAGTTTTGGCCCACTGTCGAATAAAGAAATACTAATGTTTTTATAAGGGATCATGAAACAGAATTACCCTCTCTGCCCTCCACAGCCTGGGGAGTTTTCTGTGCTGCATAAATGCAGTAGAAGCTGTTTGAAAGACCCTCTGTCCCAGCAAACAATGAAGATAGGGGACACATCCAGCTGGCCACAGGGTGCAGTGAAACCTGAACTGGAAGCATCAAGGGGGTCCCTGTACTCCTCATCCTGGGACGTACTGAAAGAAAAAGACAGGGTAGCCCATCCATGCTATCCTGCTAAGAAACTGAGGAAGACCACGTCCCTGAGCCTCCAAGATTATTTTTGGCTAAATCTGTTAGGCAATCAACATTCCTAAAGCCATGGTGTCCTGCCTCGGGTCCCACAGAAAGCCCAAGGCAGAGGAGACCACCAAAGCCTATAGCCAGAGCCACCTGTTGCTCCAGAGCGTGGGTGTGCAAACCAGTGAGCAGTGATGTCCCATGGCTCTGCCCTGTCCCAGGCTATCACCACCATCCTGTGCGCCTTTGTTTTTCTGTTTCTTTCAGGGTGTTTGTGCAAAGGAGGCAGAGCTTCTTCTCTTGAAACCCACTGTTGGGACATGCAGCAGCATATATTCACACTTACCCTTCTGAAGGGTGGCAATTTGCAGAGCAACAGTGCTGGGGAAGCTTCACAGTGCAAACGTACATTGCACTGTGCAACACTTTTTTGGGGCAGTGATTGCTTTGTCCCAAGCTAAACTCCTCCAAAAGGGCTTCCCTAAGGTGCCATTGTTGCAGACAGGGACACATTGGTGGTGTGTCAGCTAACAGGGGGACTGCAATTGCAGACCAGCCTGGATCACCCCAGGTCAATATGGAAGTGATTTCCAAAGAGAAGCAGATCTGGGCTTTGTGATCTTAATGATGATGATGGCCTGTGAAATAAAGCTTCATCAGTGCTGTTCCAAATGCAGATGCAGGGTACACAGTGAGAGGCATTACTGGTGACCAGCAGAGCTAAGTGAGTCTGTAAAGCTCCCTGTCCTAACACCTCCTTTTACCCATCTCCACCATCCTTTTTTTTACTCAAGAATCATTTGGAAAGCACAAAATTATCTGTTTCCCTACAGTCACTGCCCCCTACAGTCATCTACCACCTGGGCGTAGTGGGAATGTGGCTGCTGCCATGTCATTGCATGGAAAAATCCTGGAAAACAACCGTCTCTAGAGCTCTGAGATAGATTTGGGTCAGTCCCGGGGAGATTTTTACAAAGGCAGCTTCAGAGTCCCTTGCACTGGTCCTCATTAACGGAGGCTCCACCAAGCCCCCTAGTGCAGCAGCAGGCTCAATGGTGGGGAGCCATGGGGAGCTGAGCAGACGCATCTGCCTCCCCTAAGCAAATATGAGGGTTTTGGTACAGGTTGGGCAACATTATGAAGCCAAGATCATGTGGGGGTTTTGGGGCAGCAGGGAAGGAGGGGGACAATGGAGAGAGGCCGGGCAGAGAGAGCAAGTGTGCTTGGGACTGGTTCAGCCAAGCTCCTAGAGTGAGGTGCAGGGAGGGACCAGGCTCCAGGGCACGATGCATTCAGGAAGCAACACAGAGGATGACCTGGCTTTGTTTCAATACCCTAGGCTCCTAGAGAAGAGCTGCAATAGCATTGCAACAGTTAAACGGCAGCCACGCTCAATTCCTCACTCAGTCTTTATATAAGGGAGCCCAGGATGCACAGCATGTGTTGGGGATCTGGAGGTGGAAGCCCCTTGGAAATGAACTATGCTCCCCTCTGATTGCCACATTCAGCAAGAAAATTGTCCTTCCAGTTCTAATTAAAATAAAAAAAAAGGAAAAAAAAGGAAAGATCCATATGTGTGTGTGTGCATAGATAGAGAAAGCAATTGCAGCCCCCACAGAGTGAAAGGAATAAATAAAGGAGTGGGAGAATGATTCAGTAGCAAAGGCTGGTTATGTGTGTGCCCATTAGCAAAACTTAGAGAGGAACAGGACTAATGACATTGGAATAATAAAGTCATTAGAGTGAACAGCCAGAGCTGGTGCTTACACCTGTAAGTGCTGCTGAGTTTTTGAGTAGATTAAGTTCATCTTAGTGACCATGGCTGCCTGTTCTAAAGCAATTATTGACAGATCTGTGAGCTGTTTGCTTTGTGTTTAGTGATCAATTAGAATGCAAACACTCTCGCCTTCCTAGCCAGGCCTGTGGGATGTTTCTGTAGTTAATTATTTAAATGCTTAGGTGACAGGATAACGGATTTCAGGAATTTTGTTGTATTTAAAACCCGGCTGTGCCCTGTGATGTGGAAACAATCTGACTCTCATTTTAAAATTTCCATCCCAGCAAGAATTTGCTCAGAGAGGGGAAGTATCTGCAGATGCGTCATTAGGAGCATGCAATAAAATGGAGCATTAATGCAGTGCTCCGAACTGGGAATGTGTTGGATGGGGAGGGCTGGCTTGGTGGGGGAGGGAGAAAGGGGATGCCAGGAAAGCCAGGAACTTTTTGACTCAATGCAACAGTTAATAGGGATATTGGGAAAGTACCCACAGGAAAAGACCTGGATGTGGTCGTTGTAAAAAAAGGACCCTGAGCACGGCCAATACAAGCATTAATGTTAAATAGGCAAAATATTAACTCTGTCATTTCCTCCTTGCTGCCCCAGCGTGATGGTCACCAGGGCTCTGAGCATGGCCAGTATCTGTCCCCGAGAGCATGGCAGGCACTAGGGGTCAGCAGGAGCTGTGATGTTCCGATACTACCCCAGCATCTAACACTGGGGGTGTGACAGCATCCAGGACCAGCAGTTTGTCCTGACCTGCAGCCAGACCCAGAACCACCCCTTTGCTGCCTTTTCTGGCAGAATCTCAGCTTTAATTAAAACAAAAACAAAACAACAACAACAACAAAACCACACACACAGAAAAAAACCAAAACAGACAAACAAACAAAAAAACCCCACCAAACCTCAGATCCTTTCTTTACAGTTGCAAAGGAAGAGTCACCAATACAGCCCAGCAGCACTCAGTGTAAAGATAAGGGTGCACTGGGAACCTTGCACAGTGCAGGTGGCTTGGCCAAGCCCCAGCCCCTGAGATAACTCATGCTGGTGAGACTGACTGCAAGCATCTGTTTGTTCCTTAGGAGAGAAGATGCTGCCATCCTGGGGAATGATGTCTCATGACACTATGTTGGGTTGAGCTGCTACAGTCAAAGGAGGAACCCACCCTAAAATGCCTATCATGGAGACACCTCAGAAAGGAGTTGAAATGAGCCATGTGATGCTGAGCCACTGCCTGCAGCCCCACATGCTTGGCCATTCCCCAGTCTCCCTGCTTAGGTGGAGCTTGTACTCATGCAGAGACATCTGTGAGTCTGACCTCTCCATCCCTCCTGGAGAGGACATCCAGAAAGCCTTTCTTGGTGCTGGCATGTTGTCTCTGACACTTGTTAATGAACTCTGCAGCCCCCCATCCTCCTCCTCTGTGCAGAGGGGTGGGTTTCTCACCCACCTGATAGCAGAGTACTGCCATCACCTAACCCCGTGCAACTTTGCAAACACTCACATCTAGACAGTGTTGTGGCTGGCAGGGGTTCCTCTGTGTCAAATGATGTGGCATAATAATGGGCCCACTTTGACTCATGGGCCACCAGCCCAGTGTCACCTTGGACTAGTCCTTTTGCACCTCTGAGCTGCCGGTCAGCCAGCTCCTGCTGCAAGCCATGCTGTACCCATCACACAGATGAAGGGACCTGATGGGGGAAGGACCCACTCTGACCACCACCCATGCCACAGCAAGATGAGGCCATCCAGCCCCACACCACAGCCGTCATCAGCCACATCCATGCTTGAGTGTCCCAGGCAGCTGCAAAGCTCCTCCCCACCCCCCCCCCAGTCAGGATGGATTAACATGGCAAACCACAACCAAGCAAAAAATCTCTGTATCCCATTATCCATCTCCTAAACCATCCTGTCCTCCAGTACAGCATTCTCCGCAGAGCAAAACAGCATTGATTTTAGTGCCAGTTTTCCAGTCCTGTTATTTATTTAGCATGAAAAGGCTGGTTTGCACACTGCTTCCCTCTCTGCTTATCAGTCAGGGGATGTTTACACTGTGAAAGGCATCTGTTAAGACAACAGCATCTTTCTCCATAGTAATTTATTGTCCTTAAAAAAAAAGAGTGGGGCAGTTTAATATCTTGTTAACGAGTCTGTCAAACAGACTGTGATGGCTGGGGAAAAAAAACACACAACAAAATAAAGAAAGAAGCTTATATCAAAATCAATGGGAGTTTAACTACTTTATAAAATGGCCTTTTTCCCATTGGGTGTTGATTAAGCTGTCAGACTTAATAGGCCTGTGCAAGAAAAAAATATAAAATATTTTCAATAAATAAATGGCCTAGATAAATACATTAATAACTGTTATGTACTGAAGGCTCCTCTGATGATATTTGTTATCTTTTTTTTTCTCCTCTCTCAAGTTTACATAACTGTCTGAGAGCTAAAAAGCATTTAATTCTCTCCTAGCATATGGCTATTAAGTAGGATTTACTGTGGAAAGCGCTTTCTGACATGTGGCTAATAAAGTCTGTGTATGTCTCGGATCTTTAATAGGCTCTTCAACTGCAGCCACATTCCACACTGCCAAGGACTGCAACACAGTCTGCTCCCTCCTGACTCCACTATCTATCAGCTCCACACTAATTGCTCCTAACTACTTTTTCCTCCCCAGTCACAACTTCCCATCTCTGCCTTCAGAAGGGACATGGGACCAGTGCTCCCAGTCCAGTGAGAAGCTTCTGTGCTGGCTGCCAGGAGAAGTCTCATGAAACATCTTGGGCATCTTTGGCATCTCATGGGTCCAGGCAGTGCTTCCCAGCTCTTGCAGCCATGCTTTTCTGCTTAGACTACAGCTCTTCCCATGCTCAAAACTTCCATGTTCATAGCAAGGCCAGGACCCAGGGAAGAAAGTCATCAGGATGCTTAAAATAAATGGTTCAAAGGCTCTGTATGGATTTTTTATCCCATGACTCAGCCTTCTCTCATTTTCCTGCCTAGAGACTCAATGGGGAGGGGATCTCCAGGCCAAGATGTAACACCAAACTGAGAGCTTCACCTGCTCTGGGTTTAAGGAGCAACAAATATCCCTGAAATGGCTGGGAATCACCTTGGGTAGGCAACTGAGGGTGAACACTGAGTCTTGCAGGCCCCTGCTCTGGGTGTCTGGAACAGGACTGTCTCCCAGGCATGTGGACCTGTGATGCTCACAGGCAAGATGTCCTCTCAGAATGTTTTTCCAGCTGCTGTGTAATACAAACAAGCCACTAACAGAGGAATTGTCTGGTAGAGGCATCTGCTGCCAAAAGCATTGTATCTGCTAAGCCCTCTCTCCCAGAACTCCAAATTTTTGGGCAAGGATCTGCACAGACTTTTCCTACAAAAGGTAAGTAGCATCATGGGCTGCTCTTTGTTCCTCTTGCAGCATTTTTTTCAGCAAATATTCTGGATGAAATGAATGTGTTTGTTAATTCTCCTGTCCGAGTCACATGCAAGGTCCCACTGAGGCCCATCAGCCACCTCCAGAGGTGACAAGGCTGGCTGGGGCTTATGTGTCCTGCTGTCAAGTACAGCAAGCCAAGACATCCCATCTGGGGATGCTCATTAGCACCCAGCCATTCCCATCAGAGCAGCGATGATTGTAAGTCACTGCAAAAATAGAAACTCACATGGAGCAGGGAGCATCTCCCTGTGGCAGTACTGATTAGTTCCCTGGGATGAATCGCTTGCCATGGGGCATATGGGGGGTCCCATGTCACAGGGCTCAGAGAGGTGGCAGCCCTCCCCCGCCAGACTGAATTGCCATTGATACAACTAAGCAGAATTACTTAAATATTCACAGTCTCCTTCCCCCATGGTATTTACATTTCCACAAATACTTTGATTTCACCACATTTCCTTTCATTCTTCCCCCAGGGAAGGGCCACCAGGGGAGGTTTCTCCTCCTTTACTTTCCAGCAAAGCTTCAAACCCTCCTTTTTCAATTTGGAGTATTTCCTTTTTCCCTTTCCTCTCTCTACTTTCCTTTAAACAGAGAAATCAATGAGACAACAGAGGAGAGATGAAGGAGAGCCTCTAAAAATGCCAAAGTCCTCCCCCACCTCTAAAAATGCCACATAAAAGCCCTCCAGCGTTCCCAAGCATTCCAGGCTGATTAAAGGGTACAGGCTTCCAGAGCTAAATCCATTGCTCAAAAACACTCATGAAAACCTTTTCCCATATTATGCCTGGCTTCACCTGACACCCCAGCATGGCTGCTCTCCTCCAAAGGGGTTGCTCCCTTCCCCATGCTCTCTAGTCTCCCACCTTTGCTGGCAGGCAACAGGCAGCGTTTGCAGACAGCTAAGCTTCAGCTTGCCACCAGGCTGGCTGGCATGGCATTCCCGCTGCCGAGCCAGCTGGCCACGGCACGGGTAAGCTCGTGCTGCTTGGGCAGCTGCTGGTTTTTTGGCTACCAACCTGGCCAGACGGCAGGGGCTGCCTCTCCATGGCTGGCAGCCCTGGTTCTGCAGGCAGCCTGTCCACCAGATGCTGCGTAGATCTGCACTACGGTAATAACCATAATTTATAACAATAACATGCCTGCAAACCTCGATGACAGCAGGCACTAATCTTTCATAATACTTTTAAGACAGGAAGAGAAGAATCCTGCCATACAAGTCCTGCTCTATATCAGTTTAGAGCCAATACTTAGAGGAGGCAGAAGACCTCTTAAATGCCATGCAAGTTTGTTTCTCATTGAGCCAGTTTCTATCAAAACTTTCTGTCCTTATATTGTCACTGAATTTAATTCATCCCAGTCCGTGCCTATAGAAATAGGCAGCAGACCTGGTCTTTGCAGGAAATAAAAAAATGTAGGAAAATGGTAAACCTGTGTGGTTACAGCTGCTCCACCAAGGTGGAAACCAGTGTGGACTTACCACTGTGCTGAGCATGTGGCCTTTTAGTGCTGTTGCTTCTCCTTAAGTAAGGTCTTTGATTTGGGTCACTGGAAATCAGCTGGGAGGGAGCTGACAGTGGCGTTGGTGAAGCAGCGTACAGGACAGCAGTTCCAGGAGCACAGCATCCCTCTGGAAATTTGGGTTCAATTTCCCCAGCACTGCCATGTGTCAGGGTGGAGGGCAGAAGCTGGCACACCTGCCCCCTCCTCACTTGACAGCATTAGTCTCATACATTCCCATGCTGCTGAAACAAACATTGCAGGCTTATACGCAAACTAGCACTTGGGTGCTAGTAGCACCTGGGTGCTTGGTAGAGCACAGGCTGCTTCCATAACCTCACACTGATCTTCCCTCCAGCGCCAGCCCCATTTAAACCAGTTTTGCCCATTCTGTGAGCAAGAAGACTCTTTTCCCATGCAATAGCTGATGAGGCAGAGTCCTGCAGAAGGTGATCAGCCATCTCAGACTGTCCCAGGACAGAAGGACACTGTAGGAAGTCCAGACCATGAAACAACTGCTGCTTGCCTCTAGCTCTCTGAAAACAGCTTTAGAGGGACTTTTTTTGAGAGAGGACTCCTCACATCTGCTTTTGCTAACACCACACCGTTCCAGGGGCAGAGAGGAGACCACACTATTCATGCTTTAATTCACCACCCCCTGCCTCAGTTTCCTCATCTGTGACATGAGGGTCAGATAATTACCTGCTGGTCCCTGGTTTTCAAAGCTGTAGACAACCAGTGGGTTCTTAGACACTGGCAAGCATTTATGAAGAAAGTGGAGCTCCAGGGGCAGAGGTGTTTCAACTCAGGCATCACAGAAACAACAAATGCTATTTAAAAAGTGCTGTTGCATTGTTTGCTGAACTCTGCAAGAAGCTATTACGGAAGGTTCCTGTGAGATGTCAGAGCTGATAAGCCCCTTCACCCTGACACTGTCTCAAGTTATGGGATTGTATCCCACAAAAAGCCATGGTAGTTCAGCAGCTAGGTGGGCTCTGCCATAGTGGAAACATCTCCCAATTACACTAATGAGTTGTGCAAGTTCCCCAGAGGGGTCTAGAGATTAGACACATCACTTGAAGAAGATTTTAATTGGCCTGGGAAGCTGAGGGCTACCAGAGGTGCACAACATCCACTGGAGGCTCTCCAGTATCACACTGCTGTCTCAGTACTGAGGACAGGCAGTAGGCTTTGCACATCGACTGCTGTCACAGCTGGGATGGATGTGGAGTGACCTCAGTGAGGACACAGAGTAATTTGCAGCCAGCATGTCCAACCACCAGGACTCTTAGATGAGCTGGGCTTTGAGCTGGGCTCTCTGTTGCTCTGAGGACTGTGGCTCTCTGTTCTCCTGTGCAGCAAAGCATCAAAGCCGAGCACTCTTAGAAAAATGGAGACTTGCTCTCCTGAGAGTTGTCTTGGCATACTTGCTCCCAAGGAAGCTGCCAGAAAAGCCTGGGCAGCTTGAGCTGCTGCCACTCATAGAAAAAAAAAATCCTACCAAGCCCTCCCAGTTTGTGTTGCTAGTGAGAGATGCCTGTTGCTGTGCTTTATCAGGGGCAGGACTGAGGGCCTAGACACAGATGATGGAACCAGGCCTTGATCATGTAAGGCTGGGGTTGCTTTGGGAACACTCTAAGCCCTCAAGAAGAGTCGCTTCACAGGGATACTGCAAGAAGTCATAACAAAAACTAGGGAAAAAATAGACCTTAAAAGGCTTCTGATTAATGTGCGCTTAATGAGAGCTTCATTGCAGTCTGTGTTTTGCACAAGATCAGGGGGATAACACGAATCTCTGCTGCCTGGGCCACTGGATCAGCTCCAGTCACTGCACAGCAGTTGCTCACTCAGCACCTGATGACATTATTCAGGGCTGGGATAGGACAAAGATGTGCTTTTTTTGTAGGGGTTACAGTAGAGGACATGCCTGAGTGCTGGTGCTTGTCTACCCTAAACCCACCCAGTGCAACCCTATAAGGGTAGAATTAAATGTGAGGGTGGATGTGTAGGCTGGTGTGTTTGTGCAAGCACAGTGTTTGTACATCAGTGATTAGATAACTGTGGGGTTCTGTGCAGATGGATGGATGGATAGATAGATGGAAGGAAGGAAGGAAGGATGGATGCTTGCATGCCTGGATGGATGGATGGATGGATTCACTAAACAGCAAAATAAGCCAAATCCTCAGAAATTAGATATTTGAAAAATCTTGGTAATGTCTGCTCTGAACTCACTGTGACTGTCTGCTTTGTCAGTCTCAAACTCAGAGAAATGGGAAAAGCTTTTACAAATCTCCTTCATCGTGCCAAAGGGGTAAACAAACAGGATTGCCTGTTCCTATCACTTGAGGTGAACTTGTCCATCAGGTGATCGGAAATCTGAAAGCAATGGGAGCTTTAGAAACAAATGTCATTATCTATCAGCTTTGCATTTGTATTCTGTGTTAATCCTTTTTGTTTCAACTCAGAGAAAAGCAGTCCTTTCTGGGGGGACTTTTGATGTGTGACTGATATTCTACAACACCACAGAAAGTGACCAATCTGGAGGGGAGGATGAATGTTATTCTTCCTGATGTGAAAATTATTAATAGAGCTGGGGGAATTATTTTTATTTCAGGTGTAGAACTACTGCATAATGCACCAAGATTAGTGGTATAATCCCCTTCCACATCTGCAAGAATAACACAGGCTTTCTCCAAAAGGGCTGTAGGCAAGATCAGAAAAGCTATATATAGATGAATATGCATATATATAAATGTATAACTGTATAAATTTTTTCATACTTTAAACATAAATAGAACTTACCCTTTCCCTCCAAGTAGAAGCACTGAAAGAAATACAGAGCATGACAAGCTCATCATCATAATTAAATTTTTCTACAAGAGTTTAAAGGAAATACATTCAGTTTGGTTTCTTTGGGTTTTTGTTCTTACTTTCAAAAGTAGCTACTTGCTGTCTTAAGAAAAGCCTACAGATGAGGCAGTGAGAGAAACTGCTTATTCAGAATGCTCCTTATTATGGAAATGTTTAGCTGACCTTTTGGGATTATTTCAGAGGAATTAGGCACACGAGACTGGAAGGGAAGAAAAGGGTCTTCAAGCCACCTCCCCAGCAATCACAGCCCCTGGGGAAGCCACATGATGCAGAAGAGACCCCAGAGAATCTCATCCACGCCCCACACATACAATACCCCAACAACCCCTGAGATGCTGGAGCTGTGTCAGAAAATAAAACCTTAACTATCAGATGGCACAGGGAAAGGGGAGAAAAGGTAGCAAATATATCACCGGACCTCTGCAACTGCAGTGTGTTTGCTTGGGGAAATTCAGAGATGACTGGCTCAGGAGATGGGATGCTGAAGCTCTGTACCTCTGGCTATCACAGCCCATACGACTTCGCTCAGCTGCTCTATACTGAGCCCATTGATACTTGACAAGGCTTGTGCTGTATGTAGCAGGACCTGCAGCCTGGGTCAGACAGTGCTGGGAAATGGAGAAGGAACCATGCTCCTCAGCTGCCTGCTCCAGGTAGAAAACTATTTTGTTAAAAATGTATGACTCATCGAATGATCTTCATTCAGCCCCCAGCTGCTTGATCCTCAGTCACTTTTCTCCGCCTGCCCACAAAGCCTTCCAGCACTTAGTGCTTCTCCCCTTTGCCCTGCCATCAGCTCACCCCTCAGGCTGCCAGGCGATGAGATGTGCAGAGGTCGTGCTGAAATATGGCTTTTGCCATCTGTGTCATCCACACAACAGATGGACACGCTAAATAGAGGTCCTAGGAAAAAACCCATTTGAGCCCTGGATTTTGATGAGCTGTCTGTCAAAACCATTAGCAGGCCCAGGTCTATGCACAAGCAAATTAAGTTGTTGCTAAGCCAGCACACTGATGAGAATGGCATACGAGTTATGGACCCACCGCTTCATTTGGCAAGGGCAACACTTTACAGAGTCAGACTGACTGTGACTGCTGCCAGGAGATGGGTCAGAGTATGGCCCATGGTGGCTCCATCCATAGAGAGTAAGTGGCTTGACCCAGCATCTGTATGGAGAAAAAGCCATGGTCTCTTGGCTTTCTCCTAACTCTTTACTTCATGATTCCATTCCCACTCCCCTAGCAAGAGTAGCCCAGCTCCAGGGTCTCATCAAGAGCCATGAATTCAGCCTTAGCAAGGTCTGAAAATTCAGGAGTTCAATTAACAGAAACCGCACCTTCAATGACGAAGGTCCATGGCATCAGTGAAAGGGATTGCTTGAATGTCAATTGATCCGAATACGGCCTCAGCTCTGGGACTGTGTCATGGGCCTATAAATATGACTGTGTGACCCAAACTCCTGACTGCATAAAGAGTCAGCAAAGGCTGTAGGAGCCTGCTGTAGATCCCCCAGCCCATGGAGCAGGGAGCTTTCAAGCAAAGGGACCTGGCCCATTCACTCACCCTTTGCGCAAGGAGACTGACTCATGAGTGATTTCATCCACCATGCCTTTCATCAGCCTCACCTCATCCACTGTTCCTGCAGCCTGGAACGTCCCTCTTGGGTTGTTCCCCACCCCATCCCTCTGCATTTCTCTCCTGCAGTCATGCTCCAGCTGGAAACATGCGTTTTTCAACTCTTGACTCAACAGAGCCAGTAGCAGGGCGGAGGGGCAAATGAGTTTCCGTTCAGCCTTGCACATTAGCAACAAAACATGACTGACTGACTGCGTCCTGATTGCAAACACTTTATTCTTGGTGACAGCATGGTAGAGGCACAAAGGATACAGCTGGATTTGCAGAGCCCAAGATGAGCTCTGCAGAACTGATAATTAGAAGAAATCATCTTTTTGACTTGTGAGCTGAGTACATTTGAACTGAGATCAGTGAGGGGGAATAAATATGAAAACCAATTATGTCATTTGAACCAAGTCACTTCCCTGATCATAATCACTTCCCTGTATGGGCATAGAAAAGGTGAAAAAATGCCCACATCAAATTATTAAGTGAATTAGTGTGACCAGACTGCACTTAATGACTCTGTCACTAGTAGAATTTAAGTGAAGTTGTCTGATGGGATTCTGAAGTCAGACATGCACCGAGAGGAATAACTGGAGCATCGAGATGAGGATTTATGGCACCGTTGTGGTAGAGGACTCAGTGTAGGCTGTACAACCCTGCACCACTACGGCAGAAAATCTTGCTGCTGGCAGTGGCTGGAGTAACAGCAGTGAAGCTTTGGTATGTCCTGCAGGGCAGCATCCTGCCTGAAGGTTTCGCTGTGGTGAAATCCAGAGTTACATAGCTTGATGGCCCATCATCACTGTGGCATCCCAGCAATGGCTCCTTGATTGCCGCAAATGGAAGAAGTGAAGACTTCACTCAGAAAGACAGTGAGAAGTCAGGTGAACAGTGCATGAAAGAAGCCGTTGCAATCATCTCATGAATCCGCTGCGATCCAGCAAGGTCAAAGACCCACAGACAGAATCTCTAAAAGCAGAAATTATCCAAAAGGACGCATCCCAAACTCACTTATCACCAGTCCAGGGCTGGATCTGCAAGATACTGAGCGTGAAAAAAAAAAGGTACCAGTTTCCTTCCTAGAAACACATTCAGATTTCTTCTCTCTCTCGTCTAAATTCACCAAAATTATGCTTACACTGTCACTATGTTCCCAGCAAAGGACAAAACCTGACAGCAGCCTGCAGCACCAGGCTCCAGCACCCATCTCATCATCATAACACTCTATAAAGCCTTGAGATGAGTCAAAAAGCTTAAGAGCTGTTTGCTGGCTTTTGCTGGGCATGCAGGAACCAAGCCCGTGCTTAGGAGCTTGCTGAGCAGTGTTTACACACTTACATCCCCTAAGCTTCAGCAGCTTTGCTACCTCTCAGTGGAGATGTTTGGAAAAAATACATTTTTGATCCTTTGTTAGCTATCTGCTGGAGGTCTCATGGAATCTAAATTAAATGCCATTAGGAGACCTTTAATCTGCAGTGTTTCCAGTAAAACCAGATGGTGTCTCTTGAGCACACAGGCTCATTCGCTGAAGACTCTCCCAGCACGCTTATCCTCGACACTGGAGTTCAGAAAGTGAGCCAGGAGCTCAGCAGGCTTGAATTGGCTGGGTTCCCCCACCATCAGAGGGGAAAAGCCAGTCTGTGCCAGCCAAGGGTCTGAAGCAGTATTTGCTCACAGGAAGGAAATCAAAGAATTTGGATGGCTTTTCCCAGCAGAGTGCCAGCAGAGAACCTACATTGCAGTCCTCTGCCCACAAAACAATTCAGGAAGGCACGAATGCTTATGTCTGTCAAACTGTTTAATCTCACTGGCTTAAGCTGTCTGTCCAAATTTGCAGCCTAACTAGATTTTCTCCAGACTTTTTGTAACTTTGTCTTATCCTTTTATTAAGATGAGGAGGATTATTTGAAGCTTTTGTTCTTTACAAATCCCCTTGTGCAAAGGCAAGGTGGCACTTCAGATGAAATCTTCATCCTGGGCTTCTCAGATGAGAGATGCAGCCCTCTCTCACAAAGGATTTAATGACACTGGACGTGAAAAAAGTGGTACCACGTTGTTTGGGGGATCTATGATGCTCTAGTCTCCATGATTGTTGCTTGAGCCTAAGAAGCTGTTGATTGAGCCTAAGAAGCTGTGTTTCTTCATCTCTGCAGAAGGAGGAAGAAATCCTCATTTTTTGAAAACTTTCTCTTGAAATTGGGGGGGGGGGGGCGAAGTTCCCTCTTAACTGCTTACAAACCTTGGCTCCTCAGAAAGCCTTTGTTTATCTGTGTCACTTGCTCTTATTTTAACTTGCTTTAATGATTGCCAGTTGGCACCATTTAGCTAAAACATGTTTAAACCTTCAGCTAAATGCCTCTGGGGAAAGTGTGACCAGGTGTTCCCCAGGGTAAACATCTGAGGGGGTTCTAAAGGATATTCTCTATCTGGTGCACAGATATACAGGCCTGCTGAAAACAGGCAGCAGGGACATCAGCCGAACAATTTTACCCTCAGCAAGCTGGGGGATCCCTTCCAGACCAAAGGCTTTAGAAAGCACCTGGCTCTACTCCTGATCTCTGTTCAAGGAGCTGGGCACAGTGGTGATAGCCAGCCATACCTCATGCATCCTTGAACCCTGTAAGAAGTAGGGACTGAGTATTCTGGGTGGAGAGATAGATAAGGATTTGTGCCTGCAAAAATGTCAACTACCAGCAGTTGCAGATGGGATTTAGGATACTTCCAGAGGAACATTTAGAACCAGGAGCAAGGCATAAAGCCCTGTTTCCACAGAGCAGGTACTCTGGTGAGTCACTTCCTTGCTCAGTTTTTTCCAAGTAGTGCTCAAAAGAGGAAAAAAATGCCCTTTTTGTTGATGGGATATCCAGCTGGGAGCTGTGCCAGTTTTGCTGTGGCCTTTGGGGAGTTTCATAGCATTGGTGAGTGCCTGAGGTATTTAAATACCTTCCTGAAGTTGGGTCTTCATTTCCCTGTGTTTCCAGACTCAGCCTTTTCAAAACGTGAATGTTTTAGAGCAAGAAGTGTCTTTCATTTTGTACAGCACCTAGCACCAGAGAGCCCACTTGATACTATTACTAAAAGCTCGGCTACATATCACCAAGGGTAAAGGTGGATGCTGAATCAAAGGAGTTCTCATTAGCAAGCCAGGCAGGGACTCTGGAGGAACTGCTGCACTTCATGACATGCCGTGTATGCACCCAAGAAGTCACAAGTTCCTTTCAATGCTGCCTGATGTTCTTCTGTTATCTCCTTGCAGGATGCTAGCAGGACCAGCAGGGAAATGATTCCTGACAAGCACAGCCTTTGATTACCACTGTAACATAGACAATATTAGCAGAATTGGGCATTGGATCCATCCCTCAGTGCCCATCCATGCCTGTATTAGTATTTTCATCTCAAGGTGGCAGAGTGTCCCCTCCTAGGTAATCTTGTTGGGAAGTTGCAGTGACATTGGCTTAGTCTTTGGGAAATTGTTCCTGGGAGCAGAAATTGGAACATCCCGTAAGCAATTAGCAGGAGGAACACGTGCATTGCAGATGGTTAATCTGCCTGCTTTCATGTGAACAAAAGAGAAGTCCCTTGAATGAAAGGAAACCTAACTTTAATGCAAGCTACAGTAAATGCAAATTAACTCCACAAATAAAGAAGCTTTTCTTCTTGGAGCCAAGAAAACATTTCTCAAAGTCTGTATTTTAGATATACAATAATCTCTTTTATACCTCAGCAAGCAGTCTCTGCTGTGAGCAGTCTGATATCTTCCTCGCAGACTGTAATCTGTCCATCACCAGCACTCAAGGATGAATATAAATGTTTGATCGCTCTTTTTGTAGTCTGGCACATCCAGTTGCAGAACTGGAACCAGACTGACTTCCCCTTCAGCCTGCAACCTACTCGGCCTCAGGTTTAGGCTGGAGTCCAGCAAGGTGCCTCACACCAAGCACAGAGGCACATGCCACACAGAGGTAACAGCTTTAATCTGATGGGGGGCGGGAGGTAGAGCTAAGACATAAAGTTTGGGACACTTTCTTAGGTGAGGCAGTCTATGCTAGCTAGGAGAACCACTGCTTCCCTCTCCCATCACAGCAGTGTTCAGGCTGAAAGGTGCCTCAGCTGAACACTTGCGGGCTGAGATCTAATTTTCATGAGCAGGGCAAAAGGTGAGGGAGACAGCAGCCTGCAGTTGCTGAGCAAGACAGGTTTGTGCTTATGGAGCATCTGGAGTCACTGCTAATGGCCTGGCTACTGCAGATGCAGGAAGAGAGTAGAGCCAGATGGAGATGACAGGCTGGGCCAGGTGGCCAAAGAGTCTGGGGAAGCATTGCCTGAAGATAAATATGACCAAGAATTCAGGGCAATGCCCCAATCTCAAAACTATCCAGCAAAATCTCCCAAAGGAGTAACCCCAGCTCCCCTCAGCACCCATCAGGGGAGGTCTCACAAGCACCTCCAACCTCAGCACTGCTGGTCTCACTTCCAGCCCAGTGTAAAACAGACAACAGCCACCTCAAGATAATGCAGGGGAGAATATGCAACACCAGGCTCAGAAAGTCCCAGTGTTAGCTTTTTCCACCTGAAGTTCATGAAAGGGACACGGAATCCAAAGCAGTGTCAGGCTTCTCAGCCCATTCCAGCATGACAGATCTGTAAGTCAGTGAAGCTGATGGCATTTGAGAGGATTTGGTTACAGATGGATCAAAGAAAATCCATCCCAGGAGAGAGCATTTGCAATGAGAAGTGGAGTCTGTGTGTGAGACAGGGAGGAGGGAGAACAGTAGAGGTAGAGGAAAGGACACAAAGCAGAAGATTATTCTAATTTCCTTCTCTTTCAGGTTCTTTATTAACACCCTGCCAGATCCTTCTCCCTGGCTGTCGCAGCAGTGGTAGGGAGCAGGCTAAATGTGATGGCAGGTGGGTCCACTTCAGAGGCCAGAGAGACTAAGGTGTCTACACATCCCACATCTCTCACAGCAGCCCTGAGAACAGAGAGGGGCTACAGGGGATGTGCCAGGCATGGGGAGGGAGTAAAGGACTGATGACAGCTCCTGCTTCTTGTGACTTATCCAGGTGACCTGCTGCAAACGCAACCCTGAGAGGTGCTAATAGAAGAAGCTGCAATATCCTGATCCATCCACACCTGCCCAGATCTGTAGATCACCTACTGCCAGCACGGCTGTGCCAATCAAGCAGCCACTTATGTTCAAGGCTTGCCTGCAAGGTGGCACTCATGGCCTGATCCTCAGCAGAACATGCAGGCAGGGAGGGAGGAGAAAGCCTATAGCAGCTGTGGATGGTACTTGGGTTTAAGTCTGTCTTGGGGCTGTAGAAAAGGGGATTTTATGGTATAGAAAAGAGAAGCTAATTTCATCCCTCAAGTGTGGAGCTGCTGCCATGATGGTGCCAGAGCTGCTACTTCTCCCTCAGCTTCCTAAGGAGATGAGGCATATATGGATCTGCTGGACACGGGAGCACCACGCTGTCCAAAGGCCTGCAAGCCCTCAGCCCTGAAGCTTTTCAACCTTCAGGACATTTCCAGAGCATTTTTTTCAGAGGGACAGAGATCCTAGAGAGATGAAGTCCCATAAATGTTGTAAGCTGGATAACTACACAGAGGAAGGGGACCCTGATATTTTCTCCACAGAGGCACAGTAGCTGAAGCTCAACCCCTTGGTAGACAACAAAGAATATACACACCCACAGACATGCTCACACAGGCACAGAGCCAAGCTGGGATGTACTTTGGGCAGATTTCACATCTTTCTGGATGCCAGAGAGTACAAAGATAAGAGATGGAGGCCCAGGAAAGATGTCTCTGTGGCCTGACACGGTCTCAAAGACACCTCTATGTCATTTCCAAAATAAGGATGCACATAACCAAGTGAAATAAAGTCAGGACAGAGGGAGACGATAAGGAGACAGGGCAATTCCCAGCTCTCCTTGAAGTGCCTCAGCAGGTGGGCGACTGAGCAAGCGCCTTGAAGCCTCCACTCCGTCAGGGGCACGGGAAGTGACAGCAACACCAGTGAGACAGGCCCTGGAGTATTAGCGCTAATAGCCATCTCAACCAAATTAATTCAAATTGTGTTCAGTCGACCATTAAAGCGTTGTTGGTGGCAGCACTTCCCCATCCGCTCACATTTTCGTGAAGTAATTAAAGCCATTAGAATGTAAACCAGCTTTTTTGGCTTGGGAAGGAAAGAAAGCAGGAAGGAAAAAGGGAAGCTGAGTAACATCTTAGCTAATCCAGCTAATATTCCCATTATTTCCATATATATGAATTAGTTTCCATTCTCCAACCATTTCCATACCAATGCATAGGCTTGGATCCTCTTCAGAGGTGCCTGCACCTCCATGCAGCAGCACCCACTGACCCCAGCTCAACATCCATCTCAGGGAAGATGCAGGCAGACAGATTTTCACCCCCACTAACCCTCACTTCTCAGGGGTTTGCATCCCTGGTTGTGAGTCTGTTCTATCCCAAATCACACGTGTGAGGAGGAGAAAGAACAAACAGGTTTTGTGCTCCAAGGAACAAACAAGCCCAAGAACCCCCAAACAAATGGAGGTAACCCTGCTGTCCTGGGAAGTCACTGAGAAACCCTCCCTGAGATGTTCATCTGCAATGTGAGCGATGGAGCTACTGGTGCAGGGTCTTTATTTATTGGGCAACCAAAGGAAAATGGCATTGCCAATGTCAGAAGGCCAAAGCTGGTGCCTGGGGTTTAAATCTGCACCTGGCAGTTGCCTGTGTGCTGGAGGGAAAGCATGACTCAGGACCAGCAGGATGGCTTTGTAACAAGTCCAGTGGTTAGAGAGAAATGGGCTGGAAAGTGGAGAGGTGAAAGGGATGCCCAGCAAGGTGCAGAGGGTTGCTGGGGGTAGATAAAAATGGCTTGGCAGTGTCAGGGAGGAGGGAATCCTGCTGGACCCCAAGGCCAGACAATAGCTGTGTCTAAGCCAGTGTCCACTGGTGCCACTGTGACTAGGCCAGTGCCAGGGACTCTGCAGTTCTCCCAGGGCAGAGGCTGGGAGCTGCTGCCTGCATCTGCATCCAAGGCAGATGCTGCCTGCAGTGCTGGCTCTGCCTAGGGACACTTTCCCAGTCTCTTGGTTAGACAGGGATGGGAAAGCTCTCCCAACAAGCCTCAGCAACAACTGGCCTGCTGCTCATACAGCTTCTTCCCCTCTTCCCACCAACTTCACCCTCACCATAATTGCTGAACCACCCCTGTGGGATGGCAGGCTTCTTGGGTCACACCAAGGACCTGGGCAGCACAAGCCATACCTCTGCTCATGCCAAGCCTTCACACTGTGATGAAACCTGTGTTGGGGCATGGGTTATCTGACATTTATCTTCAAGGCAAGGCACAGCAGAGGAGTTCAAGGTCATTGGACAAGCATATTGTGAATCTCGATAACAGCAATAACTCCTTCCTCATGAGGACCTTGAAGGAAATCAAAGGGCAAGTGATTCTGAACACAGCAGCTGTCTGGGGGCTCTCCTGAGCTTACCCCGTGCTTTATTGGACCATCTCTCACCTTGACTGACTTATCAGAACACTTCACAACACTTCAATGATAAAGGCCTGGCAGTATCATGAAGCCTACAGGACCCAGAATGGCATAACAGTTGGGCCTCTGATCTCTCACATCAGCAGGCTGGAGCATTGGGATGAGATCTCAACTTTCCCAAGGGATCAGTCCATCTGAAGGAATGCCCAAGCTGGGCTAGGGGACTTGTGAGCACTCCTGGCTTAAGCTCAGCCATTTGACTTTGCACAGGTTTGGCCTGGAAGCACATACATGAACCTTTCCATGTGCCCAGCACAGAAACACAAAAATAGGTAGCCGTGGGTGGACACTGGGACTGATTGCACGCTGGTCTAGGACTGGATCTGGAGTAAAAAAAGTACCCTTTCTTCAGAGGGCTTTTAGCTTCATTTCCTGGGGCTGGTTTAGTGAGTGGCAGTGCCCCCAAACACCTATACCAGTATGATGGAGGGGCAGCAATAACAGCCAAGTACCCCTGGAGTGGGTTTGCAACCGGATGCGTGACAAGGTGGAACAGCACACCATATCACTGCTTTCACAGCTTTCCCAGCAAGGTCAAGCCCAAGCTCTGTGGAAGACAGGATGGATGTCAAGTCTAGACCATCCTTTACACAGCCCTAGGGTGCCATTTTATCAGCACACTTGGACAGAAAATTAAAAATCCATTCAGGAAGCTAAGGAGCAAATTTATCTTTAGTGTTACTAGTGGAAATCAGAGGGTTTTCCTCAAGAAGTACATTGCTATAGATTCCAGGGGGAGCAATGAGTGCCCATAGGGCTGTCTTCAAACTGGGCTCCCGACCAGCAGCTGCTCTTGCACACACACCATAGAGGTCTTGGATTAAGAAGCTCTGGGAAGCAGCAGGAGGAGAAAGGAGCTGCGTTTAACCGGCAGATCTCTGTAGCTGGGCTCACTTAAAGCTGCCCAATTGCCCCAGTGCAATCTCACTGCTGCTTCCACAAAGTGCTCCTCTGAGAGCGAGGAGGATGGCACAATGCATCAATCACCCCACCTGGGCCCCTCAGCGCCGTGTCGGGAGCAGCGCTTTCAATCAGACAACGTTAAAAATAAGAGAAATTCACTTTTCTATTGGCATCAGCAAAAAAGAAAGAAGATGAAGATGCCAATTGAACCCAAGGGGCTAAATAGTGTTTTTCACTCAGTTTTCTATGGGCTCCCAAAACTATGGAAGAAAATTGAAATCTGTCTCTTTCTGTCTCCTTTTCTTTCTTTCTTTTTTTTTAATAATTCCTGGTATACAAGGCCTGGTGCCGGGGCTGGTATTGTGGGTGATGAATCCTGAGTCAGGCGGTGGGGAGGTTTGCGTCCTATCAGTGTGTGCTTGCCATGGCTTGGGATAATGTGCCTGCCGGCTTGTCAGGTGCTGATGGGGAGCAGGAGGGGTGGGGGGGCTGAATGCATTTTTGATTGCTATAATTGCCACAGATTGGATGCTTGAGAGGAGCTAATTAACAAGGAGGCTATGGGAGGATTATACTTGCAGAACAGAATCCCATGCAGATCCTTTCCTTTTGTGCCACATGTATGAGATCATTGGTAGGTGATTATGGCTGTGAATACGGTGCTAATTTACTTTGCACGTCTGACGAAAATCCTGTACATAATAAACCACAGAGGCAACTTAAAGTGGCCCAGTTCAGAGGGGAAGGACAGCCTTGCTGCTAAAGTTCTGAACCCACAACTGAGGTCCTGAATAACTGTAGCTGAGTGACAGCTCTTCCCCCTGCCTCAGTTTCCCTCCCTACCAAAGAGAGAAGGCAAGCTCCTAGTTAGGGAGATGTGCAAGGCTCTGTGCCCCCTGTCGGGGAAGATGATATAAAGGAAAGAACAGGAATATCATCATGCCACAGGAACAGATCAGACAGTGAAGCAAAAATAGCAGCCAGAAAGATGTGCTCTTGGAAAAAATACACATCTTTGTGAGCACTCTTGCTCTCAGAAAAAGGGAGTGTAAGCAGCAGCCCCAGCTGTTCCTGCAGTCTCAGGATTAGGGAGAACTGACAGGCAGGATTAGTTCTGCCATTCTAGGCCTGATGCTCTGATGTTGTCTGACTAACATATCTCCTGCATTCTCCCAGGTTTACCTCTGGGCCCTGGGGCCCCGAGTGGGAGAGGAGCAAAGGTTTCTCCTTAATGTAGCTCTTATCCTGCTGGAGATGCTTGTGCTAGGGTGTAACCTAGGCTCTGATTGCAGAATCCATGAAGGGTTTAGGAATAGGTTAGACTACATGATACCTCTGTCCTGATTTGGACTGGAGAAGGGTTTGCCCGGGCTCCTTTCACTGCTGTCTGTGCTGGTGTGAATTAACATTATGCTGGGCAAGCCTGAAGGGTTTCAGCTTTTCCAAGCATGGCAGAAGGTTCCCAGCAGGAACGCTGCTAGGAGTCTGTCAGCTTGATTAAGTACTGGTAGACTCTTTTAGAAAATTGCAGTAGTCCTCACAAATAAATCATATCTTTCCATTCAAAAATGGAAGTGTCATTTACAGGTTTGCTCAGACTTTTTACAGTATTGAGTAATTTTCAGTTGCAATGTTTTCTGCACTTTTCAATGGATTTTTTCTTTGTGTGTGTGTTTTGGTTCTTTCTCATTAAAGTCAGCATTTTCAGAGAAAAAGAAGCAAAAACATTTTCCAAGGTTTTTTTCTTTAGCCAAAGTCAGCATTTTGGACTTCAGATTATATACAGAGAGAACTGTGGAAGAAAGAGGTCTATTTTACTACAGTCATTTTTTGATTAAGGTTACTATTTCAATAATAATGGCTCCCCATCGAGACCAAAATGAAAATATGACTGAAGGATCTCCCAATAAGAATACTGTGTTTCATAATATTTCTTTGTTTTTATTTCATGTTATGCTTATTTATTATGCTTTATACGATGATTCCTAGAAAACTAAACTCCAAAGCCAGCCTTGTCCTGCAATCAAGAACTACTCACCTAAACTTTTAAGTTTAAATAAATCAAGCCCAAAGAGAGGAAGCAAACTGTCTGCATGTTTAAAAACAGGACTTATTTCAACAACAGGAAAGGTTTTTTTTTCTAGATAAAGGGAGAGATGTAAAAATGGATTTCCACTTCTGTCATGACTGAATTTAAGGAGAACAATCCATGAATGAGAAAGGATTGTTCTGCTGAGGGAAGAGGTTGCTGCCAATTAACAATCTGGGCTGCTGGAGTCCAGGGAGATAAAGTGGAGAGGAAATATTTCATTTATTGAGGGGCAGGACTGACTGTCTGCGAATGCTTTTAGACAAGATAACGATTGAACCCGGCCCCTGCACAACTCTCCTCTCTTCCTACAGGGACAAGGGCAGAGCATCTGCGGACTGTCTCTCGCTGCAGAAAGGAAAAAGAGCCTAAGATATTAAATAAGACAGAGAAAGGAAAAGGCAGTCAGGCTAAAACCCTGTTCTTGAAAAGAAACAGGGCTTAGGCTTTGAATGAACCCCACACAATTGATGGGTCCAAAGCTTGGTGTGCTGTGGGGGAACAGATCTGACCATAACTAGGCACCTCAAGCCTTCATGAAGGGGAGATGGTTGTACCCAGCTCCAAACCAGCCCTGGCTTATTGTCACAGAGACTTTTCATGACACTTTGGTCCAGGTCCCACTTTTGATACTGGCCATTTTCTGATGATGTCTCAACCTTGGGTTTGCTTTGGATCATTTTAAACAATGTGCCCATCATGTCTTTTTAAACAAAGCCTCAATTCTTTTTTCTCCTCTCCTTAACTAAATGTTTTCCATCCCTCCAGGTAAAGCTCTGGAAATTTCCCTGTGGAAAGTTGGAGAGTGGATAGGGTGGGAGGCAGGGATTAAACCAAAAAATGTGGAGTTACCTCCAAAGACAATGTGATGGTAAACTCAGCAGAAAGGGGGTGGTGAGAAAAGAGGACATGTAAGAAGATGTCATAAAGGGACTGGCCTTTTTTTTAATCATTCACATTGAAACATTGGCATAATTTTCCCTAATTTCTAAGCAAAATATGTATCTCTGGTGCTGAGGAGGGACAGGTTGTCACAGCTGTGGAACAAGCCAGGTGGCAATACTGGCAGTGCACATTGCTGAAGGAGCTGCATTAGCATATTGGCATTTGGGCTGGCACCTTATCTCGTGCTGACTTCTGACTTAAAAGTAATTCCAGGTACTCTCCTTCTCCTGGAGCAGTTTGTTACTTTATTATTAGGATTGATTTTTGCACTGTTGAGCTTTGCCTTGCCCTGCTAAGCGGCCAGAGAGGACGTTGTGCCCTGGGGAGAGGAGGGGGTGGCTGTGAAGGCATAGCCTTGTCTCCTGAAGGCACCCGAGGGGAAGGAGGCACGGGGCTGGCTGATAAGGGATGGGAGGGGAGCAGAAGAAAGGCCTGATGACGAACCTGGCCCAGACAATGAAGCACTATCCGGGCACACAGGCTGGCAGCCGTTGGAGTGCACAGCCCAGATAACGAAGCACCGAGAGCATGCAGAGCCTGTGACCACCTCCTGTCTGCTGTTCCCCTCATTGCTGCCCAGCATCCCCATTCCCTGCCATGGCTTCTGGGGGATGCCAAAGTGCCTCTCTGGCTCCGTGTCCCTCTCTCCAGCCCCACCGTGATGTGCAGACAGCGTCCCTCCCTGCTGACAGCCCTTTCCATGCCAGCTCTGGGATCCTGCTTCTGTGGAGGACTCTTGTCTCTCTCATCTTTAAAAAATGAAGAGTTCCATTAAATGCTATAAAGCATTTATTGGCCAATGGGTAAAATGAACAGGTTTCTTTATGACTGCAATGATCATTAATGAAACTTCAGGGTCCCTCTTGGGACTGTTGGAGAAGAATAAATGACCTCTTGTTAGTCATTGCCTCCCTGGTTTCTCGGACTCTGCACCAGAAATGATCCAACTTCATTTAAGGAAAATCAGATTAAAAACAGATTAAAGTAAAAGCACCTCATGCCCCTGTTCTGATTTAACTGTGATTAAAAACAGACCATGAAGTAACTTTATAATGGGAGGAAGCTAATTTAAATATTCCCCTCCCAACAGAAAAAGATTTAAGAATTAAATGAATGAGGAGATTTTCCTTTTAATGAGATTAGCCTTTTATAATTGCTCATTATGGACCACTCGAGATTTGGAAGAAAAAAAAAGTTATACAACATACCTGGAAAATACTGCATTAGAAAACAGCAAACCCTTCCCCTTCACCATCAATTCCAAACAGTGAAATTCAAACTAGTTTCTACTTACAAATCACTCATCTAAAGTGGCTGCATCTCCTCTAGATCCTCTCTGCAATTACATGGCTTTGTAAAGAAAGCAAAACAGAGGGTTGAGATTTGCAAACCTTAATACATTTGCTAAAAATTCTCCCCTTCTCCCATGGAAACACAGATTTTATTTTTGAGTGTCAGCTGTCTAGCAAGGCCATGTGATTTCATTTCATCTTTCCAAATTTCAGTCCTACCAAAAATAAAGACTGGACAGAGCCATCTCTTCTGGGTTTGAAATACCAGCTCAACTCAGAAGCATGATGGCAAGGTTAGACAGAAGTTTCATGCCTGAACTCAAATCATTTGGCTCCAAAGTCCCACCTTTGGGCCATATAATAATACTGCAGTAAGGACACATACACATGTATTGTTTCATCCCTCTGGGACTCTGATTTATATTTAGTGTCAGGCTCTTTTGGGTGAGCTCAAAGTAATATTCAGAGCAAGCTTTTTCTTACAAAGTGGGATTGAGCAATTGCTTTCCCCATTCCAGCTGATGGGAGCAGGCAGTAAATGAGATCAATAGCACTCTTTGTTACCAAGCATTTCTCCATGTGCTGTGCATTCACAACATCTTCTTGCTCCTTTTCTTTATCTCTTCACCCACAGCGGTTGCTATGAACCAGCGATCAGCAGCCAGCAGTACGGGTACACAGGCATTGCTCAGCCCCGTGCTGCAGGATGGATCTTCCACCTTTCACACTGTGATTCCTAGACCCTTTTCCCAGCTATTCTCTTAGGATACACAAAAACTACTAAACACAGGGTGAGACTCTGCTCCCTGAAATGTGGCTGCCATGGAACTGAGCATGTTGTCTATGTGAGCTGTCTGGTCCTTCCTGCAGTGGGAGGGGAGAGAAGCATTTCCAGAGGATGTTCTGCTCCGCTCCAGGAAGGGATTTGAAGACAGGTGGGACAATAAGAGTGTCAGGAGGCCACTTTCTCCCATCATCTCCCGCAGCACCAGCTCAGACCATACTCCACACTGTCAGGGGCTGAAGTCAACAGATCTGGAACCTGACCAGGGTCCACTGGGTTTCAATGGGGCACATGTGGTGCAACCACGCTAACTACTGGAAAACTACTCTGTAGTTTAAACTACTCTGCTGGCCATAACACCACGTGGTCAGGCTGGGTGACCACAGCCATGCCATTGGGCAGCTGGTGCTCACAAGGACTGGCCAAAGCAGCTCACCAGGGCAACTGCCCATTTGGTGCAAGGCAGTGGTCAAAAATTCAGTGGCTGCTTACCTGGATGCTAGAGCTGCTCATCCCTTTTCTGTCAAAAACATTTGACTTTGAAAAGAACTTTTTTATTTGGTTTCATTTTGTTATCATAAGTCAAGTCCATTTCTACAGCTGTTAGGATTGGTTTACTTTGATTTATATTTCCTTTCTGTGTTTGTAAAAACAAACAGACACTCTTTTCCAAGCATCTCTGCTACCCAGACTGCATTCCCTTGTAAATCTGTGCTGGTACCAGAACCGAGGCAGGAAATGAAATGTGCCATTAATGAATCCAACATTGCCTCCCAATCTACGCACCATCTGATGCTGTGTGTTCCTCCCTGAACTCACCAAGGCTTGAGAGTTGCTCTTAATCCTGCATCAGATAAAAGGAACTCACTTCAACCATCCTTGGCCTTGAATACATACAAATAGGCTTTATGTTAATATTTACAAATAACTTCTCAGAGGAGAAAGTTACCACCAAACTTCTTGTCTTCTGGGGCTTTCCAGGCAATGGAGGGGACAGGCACAGTCATAAGCCATTAGCACAGCCCAGGAATGGGGAAGAGGCAGAATCACAAATATTCAGCTTAATTCCCCTGACTGATGGGGAAGCCAGAAACCCTGAGAGGTTCCCCAGAGCACCTAAAAAGCATCCTGTGGGCAGTCTCCTGAGTGGAGCTGAGCAACATTTTTTTTTGTGAATTGAAAGGGGTTTTTTTCTAAAAACCAGACTTGCAGGAGGGCTAGAGCTATTTGAGAATTCAGGTCAAATGCAGCAAGGAGTCTTGGTGGAGACGAAAGGAGGGCGTTTTGAGAGAGAATGTCAAAACATATTCTCTCCTTTTTTTTCCCCCTGTTACAAAATTTTCTGCAAAAATTGCCCTAATTTTCTGGAGACACTAAAACAAAACACAGACAAACAAACCCATCTGCAGAGGATTGAGTGGAAGATGGAAGCTGACTGGAAACCACATTTTCCTATCTTTGTTTTCACTTGGGGAGCTTAGGGGCTCAGGAAGAGGGAGGTGCTCTCATAAAGAGAGAAAAAACCGCTAATTTTTAGCTCACCCAAATCATTCTCCACAGCCAGACGCTGACCTTACCACTCTGATAGTGAGCCAGCTCCTCTCCTGGAGTAGATAGGATGGAGTAGCTAGGACAATGTCCTACCAAAGACCCCTATTGCTAGGATTTCAGGGTGTCCATACAAGCAAAGTTTGGAGGCTCTGGTTCATCAGTTTTTCGGGAAAAAAAGGCAGAATTGCCATGTTTGTTGCTGGGGTAGCATTGTCATACTCCCTGCCATCTCCGCTGGGCAAGCTGCCTAGGGAGTGATGCCTCTGCTGTCCCCATCCCCATGGCACAGCAAGGGAGATGGTTTCATTCCTCCCTTGCTGTCACCTCAGCACCATCCACCCGCTAGAGACTTGGAAATTAAAATAATAAACAAAGCAAGTTACCACTGCATGTGGAGGCTAATGTACCATAATGCTCTGAAACACAGGCAGCCACTGCCTCATGCTGAGCAGAGAGAACGTGTTTGAAGAATGTATCTTCCCCTGACAGCAGTTATTTCAACATTATCTTTTTTTTTTTTTTTTTTTACTTAAAATAAGGCATTTACTTTCTCCCAGGTCATAATCTCCTTGAGGAGAAGACCAGAGGGTGGTGGGGAGAGGCAGAACAATTACACTTTTTAACACAGTCAAGGTTAGTAGAATTGAAATAATGGGAAAACAAAGAGAATTTAACTGCCTGGCTGAAGTCACATCCATGTCGTGAGCATTTCTGGCAATCATCACTAACAACAGGAGGAGAGTAGATGTAACTGAGAGTCTGAGTGCCAGCTGGGGAGCAGGGCCTGACTCGTCCCGTGTGATCTTTAAGCAAGGATCAGGAGGTGTGCACATGCACACACATCCCTGCCTGTGCCCAGCTGGGTGGCGTTGTGCTTAGCACACGTATTTGGTGGCTATCACAGAAAGATCTTTTGCTGGGCTGCGGTGGAACTTCCCCTTCAGCAGCCACCCCATGAGCCAGGTAAGCACACAGCATCCCTTGACATATCTATGTTGGCATGCTCAGTCTTGCATGGGTCAAGACCCAGCTTACCTTTTTCCTGCAATATAAATTTGCTAAGGGACACCTAAGTGAACTTGTTTCTAGAAGAAGGAAGCCTGGACACCTTTCCATGTGATTTGGATGGAATAGGCATGGCTGAAACCAGGGACAATGCAGCCTCTAAATCCCAACTGCTGGCATGAGCATCTCCCCTCAGCCAGCTGAGCAGAGTCCTAATGGGTCAGTTCCCCAGCAAAGCTCTCATCTCCTCGCAGAGAAAATAAACCCCATACAGACAGAAGACTGTATTGTTTCAAAGGATAAAATCCACTTAGATATCCCCCTTTTTTGATTCCCAAACAAACAAGCCCGTGTTAATAAAGCAAAGTGCTCTTGCTCAGAACAGCTCCGTCAGGGGAAAGGTTTTAATGCACTGAGCAGGAGGGAAAATTGATTTGCAAGAAGAAGAGCTCTGTCTGGGTCCCCTGGGTCTGGGAAGGGGCACGGTTTAGAGACCTGCCTTAATCAAATTGCTCTTAAAAAGCAGAAAGGGAAAAGCTCTCTGAGAAGTGGGACCCTTGGACACCTCAAAGATGAGGGCACAAACTCTATGATATACTAATTCAGATGAAAGAAAAGGTGGTGGAAACAGACCAAGTCTCATCTTGAAGATGGAAACTAGAGAAGAGGACAGGCAGATCATCTGCTGGTAGGTGTAGTTGAATTCAAATCCATCTCAAGTCATGATGGCTCCAAATGGGACCTGCAAGTCATCCCCAGTGGAAGCAGCTTTCAGCTGGACCTCAGCATCCTCTTAGCAGCTCCCTGCTGTGCTCATAGTCTGTGCTTAGGTTTATTTGTGTTGGAGGCTCTGCAAGGAAGGATGAGCATGAGACCTCACTGCACCTGAGGAACCAAGCAAAATAATCAGCAGCAACATCACTGAAAATAAACTAAACATGCACCAAAAGAATGGGAAGTCTCCATTCCCCACCTCTGCCCTCTGGGCAACACTGTGCAATGAAGCTGTTGGAGACAGAGGCTGATATATCTGTTGCAATGTGAACATTGACATTCCAGAGCCATTAAGCACATCTGCACAGATGGGAAAATCATGGTTACCGTGTTTGGGTGGTATGACAAGGAATTTTTTTGCACCCCAAAACCAACTCAATTGTGGGAGGAATGTGTCAGTTGCAATTTTGTAATTTAATGAAATTAACCATATGGAAAGAAGAGAGAAAAATGGGCCCACTCAGTCTCATGGGAACACAAAGGCCACATAAAGCCAGCTGCTGGGAAGCCAAGATCTTGCCTGGAAGACTTCAGAGCCACCCTTGGGGTGATGACAACAGATTCCCCAAGCAAGGAAGCATCTTTGAACTTTCTCCAGTCTCGGGGGCTGAGGTTTCAAGAACACATGGTTACAAAAAGTCAACGACTTGCTCAGTTCAGCAGTGATCTCAAGGAAATCTTGATGGAGTCCTGCTCCTCCTTACCTGCTGGGATGCTGCTGTGTGTCCTAAGGGGAGCAAAACCTGAAAATTTAGTAGGCTGATAGCTGTTGGATGAGCACAACACAGCAGCAGGAAGACTCACAGCCATGCAGAAAGGCTGTGAGAAAAAGCATGGCTTAACCTGGCAAAGATGAGGAGACACAGCCAGCACTCACTTAAATCCAAGTAGACCGAGTAAAGCTAGAGCAGAAGAGGTGGAGCAAGGTTTGGCAGACCCCGTGCTGGTCCCTTGTCACATAAAGGAGGCAGAGAAAGTATGGCAGGTAAACCAGGATAATCTTTCTACATCAGAAACCCAAGACAGCACATCCTTTGGCCGAGGATACATAAAATAACATCCTGCCTAAAATATCCCCCCCAAAGGCCCACAGCACCCAGCTCTTCAGAAAGGAAATTTTAGATCAGCAAATTGATTTCCAGAGGCTCCCACATTAAGTTTCATGGCACCTACAGTGTGGGTTTAGAACAAACAGAATTATTAATGTTCAAAGTTACTCAAGCACCATCAGGAGCACAAAGCCCTCCAAGAGTCAAAGTGGGGCTGACAACATAAGGAAGAAAAAGCCAGAACTGAGCAGGCGCATCCTTCAGGGCTCAGCCAGGCTTGTTTCCTAAGTCGGGCAGAGGGATAAAAGCAGAAACCTCAGAGAAAAGGTCCCATGCCCCCTCAATGGCTTTGCTGTTTGGAATTAAAATACACCAAGGACATCTAGATTTTAAAAGGGGAGAAAATTGTCTAATTGCATTAGTTTGGGGCTGCCCTGCTTCTGAGCCACCCCAGGCTTCTAGGGAGCGGGACAGGAGGCAGTTAGGAAGGGCTAAATATTCACAAGGAGTAGAGCTTTCTGGCAACACTGCTGAAATCACAAATGAGTTTTGGTGACATCTCAGCTAATTAATGAGAAAACTAACCCAAGCCTCCCAGATTGATGTATTAGTTATGGTCAGACATAAACCAGTATCCCAAAACTGTCTTGAGTTATCTCCGGGTGAGAGGATAGAACCCAACAGCTGCAAAGACATCTCTGCCCAGTCCTCCTTCATCTGTCTTTGCACAAACAGCCTCATTCCCAAGCACCTTGGTGATTTTGGGCTGTCCCATGCCCACAGCCCGCTCCTGCCCGCCCCCAGATATCCCTAACACCAGTTGCTTCTTTGCATCTCCAAACACAAGATCCAGCCACGGCAAGCCAGAGAATTTTGTTGTGCCAGGGGATACTTGTTGGCTGGCACCACATTGCCTGTGATCTCTCCCTGTCGGAGCAGGAGAAAATAAGTACCATTTGTTAACATGCCAATCGTTCTTTACACTGGCTGATTAAAAAATAATTACCCGCAGCCATTATTGAGCACTCTTGCAAATGAGCTGTGGGAAGCTGTGACCGTGCGCTTAGCACACAGTGTGTCTTGCTTGTTTCAATATTATTTTAATTAAGTATCTGGGTAAAAGGCCTTTCTAATGTAACTTTCTTTTCATAAGCAGAGAGCAGAGCTCCACGCTCGGCTGAGCGGTGCTGGACTGGTATAACCCAGCATTGCTCCAGGCTGCTTCCATCATGGTGGCACAGCGGGACCCACTGCTTATTCAAATTCAAGAGGACTAATCTTAGGCAGACCCGTGAGGGGAAGAGAGCTCATCTGCACCCAAGGGGCATGGCTGCAGCAGGTATCTGGAAGGTATCACTGCTCTCAGACTGATCAGCTAGAGCCACCTAGTTTGGGATGTGGACAGGGTGGAAGTGGTGGCCAAGGACATCCCGTGTGGCTGGAGGACTTTGGGCCAGTTCTCCTGCAGGCACAGGGGACCAGCACTGCCAAGGCAGGCCAGCCCTCCCAGCCAGACAAGAGGACAGGACCTCATTCAGAAGAGCTCTCAGAGGCCTTCATCCCATTGCAGGACCACAGACCCCCAGAACAGCTTCCCTTGCCAAGGACTTTTTTTGTTCTTTCCACAAAACCTTTTGCAAAAGAAAAATCAGAAAAGGTGAAGGAAACCCCACATGTGCTGGTTGCCCATCCACCTCCTGCAGCTGCCTTTGTGCATAACTCAAAGCAGCCACATCAGGCAATTCCACCTCTTCCTTATTTGCATGTTTTCCCCCTTTTGCATCCCAGCTGGGGCTGAATTTAGCACAGCACACCATCACCATCTTTTATTTTGGGGGGGTGTTTGCCCTTTCACATGTGCTTACATCCTCTCACATAACATTTAAGATGCAGCACTGGTCTCAATTATCTCTTGTCTGCAAGCAAATTAACTCAGCAAAGACGTTTCAGATCCTCAGCTGGTGTAAAACTAACATTGCACTGGAGAAATCGAATTACTGCACAGATTCAAGCAGCATAAAACAGCCACAGAGGTTCCTCTTGATCTCTCAACTCTCTATCAGTGAAAATTACCCTCTTTAGTTATTTCTATCAAAATAAAAAGAGGCTCCTGAGCAGATGGACCCTGAAATCCTTTTCAGACCTGGCAATGGAGAATGTCAGGCAAGCTGAGGCTTGATGATGAGCCCTGGGCTGGGTCCCTGCCATAGCCTCTGTTTTGGAGGATGAAAAACCTGGGGAGGAGTAAAATTATTGGACACAAGAGGAAAAATTTTCACAATTAGAACAATCAGCCATTGGAATAATCTCCCCAGGGAAGTGGCAGATTTCCCAACACTGGACATTTTCAAGATTCAGATGGATGGGGTGCTGGGCCATCTCATTTAGACTGTGCTTTTGCCAGGAATGGTTGGACCAGATGATTCTTGAGGTCCCTTCCTATCTGGTATTCTATGATTTTTTGAAGATGTCAAGAAAGGTGTGGCTGTAATGGGCCATCATTGCATGAAGAGCTTGCAGCAGGGTGGATGAATGATCTCTGACTGTTTCTTTGGCACAATCAGACTGGTCATACTCTACTCCCAGAGCAAGGCAGAAATAACACAGCTTTTTAATCAAATGGACTCTTAAGTTTCCCTTGACAATTCCTCTTTGTGAGTTGAGAAATGCGCTAATTCCAATAAATGTTCTAGAAACCCAAAATCCTGAGCTTCAATCTTTGAAAAAAAAAAAAAAATCAGAGGGGTTTTCCCTTTCTTCAACAAAAGCACATGTCCTCACCAGACTTTGACAGAAAACAACACCACATTTCCCGAACAGCTCTAGTTACTGCAGACAACTTTGTTTCCCATCTCGATACTGCCATGGCAGGAGCATGGAAGGCAGGATTGATTAGACCAGTTTGGGTTGAACAGGGAGCCCGGTGATGAAAAGCTGCTGCTGCTCTCTGCACCCATTCGGGGCCATTAGCAACCTCCTTACCACTCACTAGGGGATGCTGCCCTGTGGTTGAATTCTGCTCTAAGTAGCTACACCACGTCTCTCAATTTCTCCCTGCAGCTTCGGTTTGCAAGCACATTTTGTAAGCACATTTTACCCCTGTGTGTGCTTCCCCCGCTGGAGGTGGAGCTCCAGAAAAGCAGGCGGGAATTGCTGTATACATAGCTTGGCAACACACTTTGGGATCCTTTGAGATAAAGCTAGCTGGTTCAGTGCACTTCACTATCACAAGGATGCTTATTCTGCCCTGAAAGCCAAGCCAGCAATTTCCAAAGCCTTTTTTTTTTTTTTTTTTTTTTAATGCAATCAGAAGAAAGAATGCCTCCTGCAGGAACTGAAAGGAATATAGCTGTCATGGCATTTTGTGGCTGAGTACTTGCATTGCAAGATGCTGTGGAGGTATAATGCTACCCTTTCCTATACCTTCTTTATGTGAAGTTTTCCCTTGCACAGTGCTGAAGGGGGAACTTAAGTCTGTGTTACTTTATTAGCAGAGCTCTCTGCTTCAAATTCAGTGTCAAATTTATATATTTAGGTAGAGGATAGGTTTACAAAAGGTTTTATGTATTCCAGGAAAAAAAAATTGGATAAACAGTGTGTAGAAAAAATTTTTTTATATACTTGTGTACTTACAAAAGCTTGTTTGTTCCAAGATCTTGTCACATCACCTTAAGGATTCAGCTCATCCTTGCAAGAATTTTGTTTGCATGCCACCTAACACTGGAAATACTCTAGTTGTATGTGCCTCCATTTTCTATGTATGGGCATGAATATTTTTAACAGTATTGAATACTGTTAGATGGTAACATCTAATCTGCAAACTCACATGATTTACAAAAGAGATGTTCCTTTTTTGTCTGGCATAATAAGTGCTGTTTGATTATGGCTGCTGACATGATCTTATATAAATTAACCTAGAAAATGGGCAGCTTGCTCGCTAACCGGATGATCCTACATATGAAAAATAGATGAACTGAAAATCAAACTTCTTTGGCTTAGTTCATAATGAGGATTTAGACCAAGAGTTTTTTAGACCAACACATGGACCTCAGTGCTGAACTAGAAAGAGGACTTCCTGCATCCTGTTGACATGTCATCATCAAAGGGTAAAAGGTGGCCAAGTTCTCTAGTTTTGTCGGAAGAATTGTTTTGGGAGTCTGAGAGAATATGGCTCATTCATAATTAAGGATGTATCTTTCAGAAGTTATACCCTGAGGACGTGGTATTGGGTCCCATCTTTTTGTGTAACATTTCCTAATGAACAATTTAGGATTTTAAAAGTTTCTGGAAGGGACTGATGTTCTTGCAGCCTAACATCCTGCTCAAAGGTCATTGTTGAAGTTAGATGAGTTTGCTCAGGGCCTGTCTGAGTTTTGAATAATTCCCAAGATGGAGAGATAGAACTTCAAGTGCTCTGGGTAACCTGTTTCAATACTTAACTAGTTCTGTTATTAATTGCCATTTCCCAAGCTGCAACTTTTGTCCATTGCCTTTTATCCTTTCTCTGTGCATCTCCAAGAAGAGTGACTTTTTCTCTGTAAATGCTGATGAAGAAAATGAAGATAACTGTTAGCTCCCCATGGACTTCTTAAAATGTTGTTATTCTCAGTTTGCCTTTTGTGACTCTCATTAGTAAACACCTTCCACTCAGATAATACTGACAGACACCTTAGAGGTGTAACTTGAGTTGTAACTCAGAGGCAGCAATGTTCCCAGGCCTGTCTGGTTTATTTAACTCATAAATTGCTCTAAAAAATCTATGTAGCTTTAGGCATGGAAATGCCTGTGAAGTTTTGCATAAGACTTCAGTCTCTAAGTCGTATCACTAAAAGGATTCTCTGAGCTTGTATGCAGTAATAACCGTAGTCCGTTGGTCATGTTTTCTTTGCTGTCTTTAACTCTACGTGGGAAGAAAAGATATGAGTATCCTGCCTTTGTGAAGAACATCTCTGTGTGATTAATATCTGAGGTAGAATGTTACGTCAGGGTTTTTGTTCAGCTTTACAGTCCCTCTTTGTACTTTCAGTTTTATAGAACTATGCTTTCAAATAATGATAAATAAGGATATTAGGCTTTTTCAGATGCAGACTTTGGCATGTCAATGCACTCACCAATCCAATTGTTGCTCTTTTAATTAGACACTATAGATTTCTTGCTATAAAGTGCCATCTGTTGAAAATTATAAGTATTGTACAGTTAATTGTTTGGCTTCTTTTCTACCTTCAGTCCATGTTCAGTTTTCCAAAGAATGACATCAGTCTGATATACTGAACAATCCTTTAAATGTTGATTAAAAACATCTCTAGATACTGACATCTCAAAGCTGCTTTTGAAATTTCAGTCAAAGGAAAAAAACACATTTCACTAAACTTTTAGACTTTGTTTTAAACAGTTTTAAAAAAAAAAAAAAGGCATGCAAAGGTTCAAAATGAGTTAACTTTTTCTCACAAAGGTTGTTTTCATGTGATGAATGATGTTTTGTACGTAAAGGACAGTAAATCACATTATTCAGACGCTTCATCTCATTCATTCCCATGTCAATCTGGCTACTTCAGATTTGACTTTGAATAAAAATTATAAACTTTAAGGGAAATAGATTGCTTTGCCTATTTAAGTAAATTAAAATAAAATAGTCATCTCTGCAGTACAAAATGTGATGGTAGATGCTTCTGAAAATGGAAATCGACATGTAGATTTTATTCGGGGCCCACACCATTCCACACTGCTGTCAGTAGGTTCACCTGTGTGTTTCTAAGCTTTAAGAGTCTGTTGGAACTGTAAGTGCTGGTGTTCATCAGAAGGTTTCTGTATGGGCTCATGGAGTGCTGAGTTGGAACCTGTGCATTGACTTCTTTAAAGTTAATTCCCTGGTAGAAATTTACTGTAGGATAGTCTGTACCCAAGATGTATGTTAGATGGAAACACAGTGTCTTGGCACACAGTAGTGAATTCATGGCTCATGCATGGCCCATATAGTGCTTTCCAGCATCATGTGAAACTCGCAGGACTTTGCAGAGATAGGTGTCAATGCCTAGTTTATAGCTTTCTTGTTCTGATCTGCTTTTAATCCAGCTACAGCTGTGGAGTCCAGTTGTAGCCTGTGTCTCCTGAATTACCTCCCTTTTTTTTTTTTTTATGATTTGAGGAGAAGACAAAACAAACCTCTGCAAGAGTTCTGTTAAATGTTAATTATTAATTCTGGTGTTGAAGGGATGTGATTCAGTGCAATCTATCTCTGTGTATTTAGATGTGCATATGTATATATAGGCATTCAGCATTGTGCTGGTTTTATACATCAAACTTGTATCAAGAATAATACAGATTAATTCTCCAAATTGTCACACTGGATATACTTTATATAGGAGATCATTTTGATAAAGTGGAGAGCTGGGTGATATAAAGCATAGATCAAGGAAATGCTCTACCCACAAATCCATTTCACTTTGAAGTGGATTTAAACACTTCAACTCTGTCATAATTAAAAAATTTTTAAAAAATCAACCTGTCTCATAAATGTGTACTGTGGATAATATTTGGCATTGTGTCAGTTATAACATGTGATGTACTGAGACTAAGATGCAGGGATTGTATTACTTTAGAGATGGAGGAATAACCACGGGGGAGTGCACAGTATTTGATTTTATTTTTTTTTCTTTTAGATCTGCAAGGCCTTTTGATAACCTTAAGTGTGACATTTTCACGTGTGTAAATGTCAATGTTGTGGCAATTTTAAATTATTTTATCATTTTTAGCCAGGATTCCGAAGGAAATGAGGCTGTTATTTTCACTACCTTCTTGCCCTGGGGGCAACAACAGTTTTTAAAAACTATTAGCCATTTTCAGCTGACTCAGAGGAACAGACAGCCTTGAGAGATACTGGATTCTTACAAAATGGGTGAACAGGAACAGCTGGAGGCAGTTCCTCACTATAGCACCCCAAACTGAGGAAAAGGAGAGATCATGTCTTAGCCCTTATCCTGTAGTTGTAGTGTCTGATACTTGAAGAAGTTGGTGCATGCTGAACTTCAGCCATGCTACATATAACCTCTTACCTTTAGACTATTAGGAAAGGAGAAAATGTGTGGAAGGTAAGGGATATGAGGTGCTGTCACATACATGAGCTTAGATTTCATACACCTATGCCATAGCATTACCTTGAGGTAAGCTTATGAGACAGAATGTATGTATAAAATATAAATGTATGGGGAGCCATGTTTTGTTAGCCTTGCTACTAAGGGATACCAGACATGGCAAATATCCAGGCATGCTGTCATTTGTGGTTTTGTTGTGGGTGTTTTGTTGTTTGGTGGCTTGTTTCTTTGTGTGGTTCTTTTGTTTGTTTGTTTGTTGTGGGTTTTGTGTGTGGTTTTTTTGTGTGTGGTTTGTTTGTTTTGTGGTTTTATTTTGTGGTTTGTTTGTTTTGGTGGTATTTTGTTTTGTTGTTAAACTTGAGGAAATAATTCCCCTTTTCCTCACCTTCAGGAGAAGATCCCACACAAAGGAGAAGGAGTTCCCCCCAAGTTTAATACTGCATCCTCTGGTATCAACTTGTCATTGCCTCTGCAAATACACTGCTGGTTTAATCTATTTTCTCATACAGTAGGTTCTGTTGTGACAACGTTGATTGTAAAGAGAATCAGAATGTGAGCTTGAAAACACTGCTCTCAATAAAATTCCCATTGAGATAAGGGGTATATTTCTATTGCTCATATAGTGCCTAATCCTAATAGGCATGTTTTTTCCACTGTGGCCGGATAACTGAACAGAAACTTCTAATTAGTTCTCATATTCCACTGCAAACATCCCCCTATCTATACAGCAATAAAATTAGCTGTTGTAGTTAATACTATTGTGGTACTTGATTTACTAAGTTTAATGAAATGCTGAGCAGTTTTGCTTTAAATTATTTTTCCTAATTTTTGTTTTCAAGTCTTTTTCATGTAGACTTGAGCGGTTGAGGCAGAATACAGATTTGGATAACTGCAACCTCTTCCTCTAATGGTCATACTGAATAACCTGGAAAACAAAAATACTGAGCTTCGTGAATGAAAGATATCCCTGTAAAAACAACAGGTTTATTTCAACACTTTCTGTTTCTTAACTGCATTTCTAAGCTCCTTTAGATAGTATGTTTAATACATGTGAACTTAAACATGAAAAACAGAATTCTGTGTGACTCAGTTCTCCTTATAATGTCAGTGAATCTTCAGAGATGGTGTTTGAAAGCATCTTAATGACTGTACTCCCAAAGACCTTGTTTTATATGCTTCTTGCCACTAGGTGGAAGAAGAAGGTTATCAAAACTCTTGTTGCTACCAGGCTTGTTATCCTTAACCAGATCTGTTCCTTCTTACCGTATCCTTGAATTTAGGGAAAAAAAAAGATGTTTTGGTCAAGCTGATTGTCTTATTTTGATTTTGTTTTTGAGACATCTTTGTCAAAAGAAACACTATGCCATGCTGTGTAGTTACAGTTCTAATGTTTCTTTTCCTACAGTATTATTTCTATAAATAATTTTGAGACAAAATTAACAGAAGGTATATTACACAAAGTGTCAGTCTGTAGCATTAAAGTGTTGTGATAGAGTAATGATTTTAATATTTCTGTAATATTTTAATTTCTTTTAATTTTTTTACAAATGTCTTGGATAGTCTGCAAACTTTCCAAAGGCTATATTTAATTCTGAAGGAATTTTTTTTTTTTTTTAATACAGCTGTTTTGTAAGACATGGTGCACCCCTTCATGGGAAGTCTGGAGTGGTGCAAAAACTCTGGAGTGAAGCTTAGAGAAGACTGTGAAACAGTGTGAAAACCGTCGCTTGAGAGGGACAGAAAAATGGTGTTCTTGAATACAAAAATGCAGTAAGAACACTTTCTTTAAAGAAAACTCAAGTGGTAATGTGCCCTTCTGACAGAAGTGATTTTTCTGTTAAATGCAAAGGTGGAGCAACTTATGCTGTCAGGTATGGTAGGTGATACAATCTAAAACTGCTTGCAGTGACAGTGCACAGTGGGTTTTTTTATGCAAAAAGCTCTGAACAGGAGTAAAATTTGGCTGATGTCTTTGTGTGCTTTTTAATAATTTTCTCTGTTATGCCAGCTCAAATGTTAGAGCTGTTAAGTTCTTCATGCTGGTTTATATATGTTTTGTTTGCCATAGCTGGCATAGCTACTGTATTATCTATTCTGTTTATCTCATTAGACATGCGAGCCAGTTAATATTTGTACTGCCCAGCCCTATGATGGTCCATTACTGTTGAATGTGATGTTAAGTACTATGTTGCTTGCTGTTCTTTTTTCCGAGGCTGAGGTGTTTTGTGCCTTTGAAAGGCAGAGCACAGAACATTTGTTGTATTTTAAATTCTAACCACGCAAAATACTTTGAAAATACGAACAGCACAGTGCATCATTTGCTGGCACATAAGATTTAAAACTTCTTTCACACTGCCAGAGCCATCACTAAAGTGGACTTCATTACATATAATTATGGTACATTTATAATAATACTATAGATGTTTGACAGTTAACCTGTCAATAAAATAATTGCAATTTCTTCATTCTGCTCTCTCCGAGTGCTTTGGTTTACTACAGTGTCTCTGAATAGTACTTCAGCAAAAGTACTGGGAAGTGCTTTAAGCCTGATTATAGAACCCTTATTTACACTGGTTGTATAAACAGCTATACACATACTTATACAAATAGTCCCAGTGAGATCAATGCAACAGTTAAAGTATATTGCAATTATGCCTTTTTCCATCTACTTGTCTATCTGTTGAAATTAATACCAGTATTATCAGGAGAATTCAGTTCTAGAAGCAAATTCTATCCAAGCATGCTGCTTGTCACTGCTTGTTTACTTTATTCTGACTTAAAACAAGCAAAAGCCTTGGCTGCAGGATCTGTGGGAGGGTTGCAAGGGATGGTTCAGGAGGTGCTGTTTGTATCTGCACTAGCTGTGAGTGTACCAAAATATGTTTGCGATTCATTTACAGAAATAATGGTATAGACTACCACAGAGTATTTGTGTAAATGCCCTCTGCCAATTATGTAGTTGATTTGCAAATACAAATGTATTCTTACATGTGGTAAACCAGAGCTAACTAAACTGTGTTGAAGAAGCACCAAAATAAAATCTGAATTACTGTGTCTTGGCTGATGTTTTAAAAACAACCTAGCCAGACTAGTTCAGTAGCTTTCTTGGAATATGCAACAGATTCTTGAGGAGGAAAAAAAAAAAAAAAAAGAATTTTCAGATGTCACTTTTTAAAATGCAGAACTCCCCTCTGTAGAACACATTTTTTGCCAATTCAATCTTGTTTTTCCTTTCATGAGTCTGTTCTCTTGAACTCGGTCGCTGCAGTCAATGAAGTTTATATCTTGGTGCCAGTAGAAGCTGTCATAAAATTATTGAGCTCTTTAATTCTAGACAATGTAATTGGTTCACTTCCTTCTTATTGCTGAGTTCACTTCCATCAGCAAATTAAACATTTTGGAAACCGGTACTTTCTCTTTCATAGAGCTTTATAGCTTATACAAGCCATGGTATTTATATTTAATTGTTCCTGGCACTTTAAATAATTGATTCTTGCTTTAAAGTTGCATGTTAATTTTCTAAATATTAACAGGGTGGTCTGTAACCTCTTATGCCAGGTATTTACTTCAAAACATTTTTAATTTCAGCAGAATACCTAGCTGTTTCAGAGGAAGGTAGTTCATGATGTGAGAAGACAAAAAGGTGGTCTTGTACGCCTTAAATTCATATGACTTCTAGACTGAAATCTTGAGACTTGGTGAGAGATCTGTATGATTGTCAGGAGGAGTTTTGTAATCTCTTTGAAACAGCTTTTCAGAAACTTGAAAAGAGCTTTTTGCAGCTTGATAGGTGTATTCTCTGAAGATTCTGCTTGTAATGGGAATACACCAGTGGCAGATGGAATTGCCAGGCTTTGGCTTATTCAGTGGTCTTTCTGCCTCCCAGTGACAGGTTATGTGATGTGGAATGCTCTTCTTGATGAGCCTCTACTAGTTATCCTAGGGATGTCCTCAGCCTGGAGGAGACAGTTTGAGTATGTGGTAGAAAGATACAAAATGTTCTATAGAGTTTGGATGGATCAAACTGTGAAGAGAAGCTGGATGGAAGCTGACTTGGTTGGACCATCATATGAAACTAGTGAGTGTCACACTCAGAGCAGAGAAAGGTGGTAGTTTTCATAACGCTGTATTGCCACCGTATGCTTGAGAAGTTTCTGCAGACTCAGTGGGAGACTGGGAAAGGTACTTGGAAGAAAGATCAAGTGGAAGTTTTTAACTATATAAAATCATTATAAAGAAATTCCCTCAACTGAAAATATTTGGAGGTTGTGAGTGTAGTAGGAGAAGCATATGCTTGCTTTAGTTCCCATCCTTAATTTTTTTTTTTTTAGGAACCTACTTATGGATAAAGGCCACTGTGGTAGATGGATTCTTGGTCTGAAATGTTGTAGCTGTTCTCGTGTCTGCCAACTGAGATGAAGGAATTGCTTAATAATTCCCTGCAGTTTTTTCATTACTTATATGTTATACTAGAACTGTTAATGACCAAAGGGCAAAGATCTTTGCTGATGTTCTCAAAAATCTCATGCTGAACTAAGGTAATGAGAAGTGGGACAAGAAAGCTGCCAGGAGTCAGGAAATTGGGAACATCAGTCTTAGCTATCGTGAGGAGTGTGAACCATGAAATGAAGCAGGCATGGGAAATGCAGGGTGGGTCGTGAAGTTTGAAGGAAGACTAATTCTAGGAAAAGTATATAAAATGTAACAGTAGCAGAAAAAAATACAATTCCATTTATCAGGATATAATTCAGGTTTGTGAACAGTGATTCCATCCTTTTGTTTTTTGGGTTTTTTGTTTGTTCTGGATATTCTTCCCAGCTTCATCAAAAAATGCAGAAATCTTGCTGGTGGATTGATTCCCTGCACACTGTCTTCATATGGAATGAGACTACACAATAATTGTGGCAGTTCAATGTAGTATAGGATCATATACTCATAGACAAGAAACTAAATGTGAAATATATAAGGCTGCTGAGTACTTGGTCAGTTCTGAACACCTGAGCATTTTATCCCACAGGGTCTTTTTATGCTCCTTTATATTTTCTAATGGATCCTGTTAATCACTTCTACAGTCTCTCCTGCTTTGAGGACAATAGGTAAAGTGATATCAGTCTGTATATCACAAATCAGTGTTCAGACTAGTGTTAATCATGTTTTCCTTATACTGTTAAATAAATCTGGATATCTTCTTTGAATTTTTAAATTGCTGGTAAAATCTGTGTAAAAAGAGGAGTCAGATCTTCCTTTAGGGGACCTCATACTTCAAACTCTGTCAGGTCATGTGGTAGTATAGTTCTTTGAGTAGAAAATGGTGACTATATTATATCTATTCAGATACTATTGATAAGATGGCCATTAGTGAAGTCTTTGGGATTAAAGATGGTTTTGAAAATTGAATGCAGGCTCCTGCTTACAAGGGGGCAACATTGTCTTGGTAGTGCCTCTGGGTTGATAGCCCATTTGTGCTTGCAGTGGAATTTTTCCAGCTGTGAGTTCAGTCAGTACAGACAAGTCCATCTATAAAGAAGCAAATAAACCCTTTGCCCACCTAACCCTGACCCCAGGTCCTCCCTCGGGGGGGGGGGGGGGGAAGGAGGAAGTATATCAAAATACTTGCAAAACCTCTAAACTGGAATAATTTTCAGTTGAACGAGTATTGAGATAGAGGGGAATGTAGAGATGGAGGTCAGGTCAGGAGAATGCTGTGACTATGACAGTTTAAAGTATTGACGAACGTAAGGTGGTTGCTTCCTTGGAAAGAAGGTGATTTTGTTGGTGTGTTGGTGGGTTTGAAGTTTCTTCAGACATGCATCCATTTCCACATGTTTCATCTTTGAGGTATCGAGACTTACTGAGATTTAACATCCAGGATTGGAAAAGAGTATCTGATCTAATTAGAAGCAGAAATTTACTTTTTTTATTTCTGCACCTGTTAGTTTTAATAGAAAAGTACATTGATGGCTTTCTATCTCAGTTATTCTGTGGATGCTTGGGTGAGGCTCTCCAGATAAATTGCCAGGTTTAGTAAATGATACAGGGAAAAGTAATCACATTCTGCATGTGCTAGCATCACAGTGCCAAGTCTGTATTTTTTTTTTTCTTCTGAGTCTACAATGCCTGAAGTGCTTAAAATCATGATAGCGTTGGTTGTTACAAGATGTGTAATTGATCTGTTAAAATGGGGGCTATTGCACAGATTACATCACAAGTATTGACTGTGTTCACCCAATTTTGTGTTCATTGTAATATAATAGGCTGAATTCTCCTCTTTGGTTATTAACACCTTCCCCCTTCATGATTCTTAAATATATTCTGAAAGCCCTTTACAGTTTTCAATAACGTCTGATTTTTTTTTTCTGCTGAAATGAATTTTATCCTAACTAGCAAGAGCAGAATAACCTCCTTAAAGAGAACTTTCTCCAAAGAACTGTGCAACTTCTTGCCTTTTTCTTTTTAGCTTGTGTATCAACATTTACAGTTCAAAACATTGGTTTAGCTATTACAGCCCTTAAAAATTGGATGTTAGTCAGAAGCATTGTCTGCTTGGTTTAAACTTCATTAAGCATCTCCTGTATTTTTTTTCCACTCATGGAAAGATGATCTAATTAAAAAAAGATGTTGCTAATTGACAAATGTAATGACTCTTAAACTATCAAATATGCTGCTCTTAAAATCAGGCATTTATAGGTACAAGTTAAGGGCTACTTTATAAGAACTAATTGTCTAGCTTTTCCACCAGCTGCAATGTAATTGATTATGCTCATAAGGACTGGATTGTTCAAAATAAATTCCAGGTATTATATAAGATTTTTCAGTAGGCCATGTAGTGGGAGCCACCTAGCATTGCTTTCACATTGTTTGGCCCTTGTGGTCTTTTCAAACTTAGTTGTTATGTTTCCTAAGCAGTATCACAAATTAATTGTGGATGGTTGTGTGTTTTTCAGCATATAATTAGAACATACTAATTATAAGATGTTTTGTGAAGCTTAGTTTCCATTGGGTTTGTGTTCCATGTTCCCTGAGCCCTTCTATCTGCATTAGAAATCACTTAAGAATCTTGGGTCTTGTTAGAAGAATGACAGTTAAGGAGCTTGTAATTGTTGTGAGACTCTGTTTGAGCTGAGTATCAGTCATCTGTTTCCCACAAGTGAAGACAATGGGAGTATGCTGATATTTCTTTGGTGAAAAGTTTAACTGTTTCTTTGCTTGCACACGTGTTGTTGACTTTCAGTAAGGTCTATGAACTTGCATTTGACATTGTAGGAGGTCTTTTTGAAGCAGAAGGTATTCTGAAGCTTTTGACATTTGTTTAAGCTCTGTTAGCATTGCTATTGAAGGTTATTTTTATGTCTAATGGTTACAAGTTGGCAGAATCTGTAGTGAAATGTGTGTCTGAAAGACAAGGTGGACATTGCACACTCAGAGCTACATTTGTAAGAAATCAACTGATGTTGCTGTTACCCACTCTGGAATATTAATATTTATTATTAAAAGCTGACATATCTAATCATAAATATTTAAGTTACAAGGAGTAGTACCATACGTCTCGGAATGCCTGCTTGGAATCAAGCAGTCTTGAGTGCAAGTAAATTTGAAACTGAAAACAGAAAACTCATACCAAAGTTCGCACGGGGCTCAGGAAGGAATGTCTGGTAGATGGTGAGACAGTAATTTCAAATGTCTATTCCAGTTTTGTGAAGTCAATCACTTGTTCCCAGAAAACTCTGATGGAATTGCCTTGCAATAATGATTTGCATAGTGATTGGACTTAAAGTATATAAGCATCTGTAGTCTGAATCAAATTTAGGCCTAATTTTGACATTTGTTGAGCAGCATCTGCAAGCTTGTGATTAGCAAGAAGTCAGAGCTAGTATTCCAGGAATTGTGGATGCTTCCTTTCTAACAGGATCTGGCCCCTTGACAGTTACAGAGACCTGTTATTAAAAAAACAAACAAACCAACAAAAAACCCCAAACAAAAACAAACATGCAAATTATATACACCAATCTTTATTATGAAACAAGGATCCTTTCTTTTATAATTCAACATTGTTTGCAAACAGTTTCTCAGGATGTAGTTTCTTATAGTTTTGTTTTCTGTACTCTTCTGTATATGGAGTTCTTTGCCAGTTATATACAGTATGATAAACAATTAATAAAATGAACTCAAACATCTGGTCCTTAAATTTGTTTCCCTTTTAGTAATTAACTTCTGGTGGAGCAAAAAAGTTAGCTGATGAAGTTTTGATTGATGCTTTGTATGTCTTTGCATAATTTAAATTCAGACACCATTTTAATTTGAACTGGTAACTATTGCAGTCATTTGCTTGAGGATAAAAGACCATTGTTTATGTGACTACATATGCCTGTGGTTTTTGTTATTGATGGAAAACCATGAAAGATCAGCAACAATATGACGTTAAATTCAGTATTGAGTGATGACTCTGAGCTTGTTTTGATATTATAATCGAAATTCTCTTTTCCAGTGGTTCTGTTTTCAGACTGAATATGGAGCAGTCCTCTCTGGAGGAGACTACTTTGCAGTGAGTAGTGTCCTACAAGCACTGGAACAGCCTTCCCAGGGAGGTGGTTGAGTCACCATGCCTGGAGGTATTTAAGAAATGGATAGACCTGGTGCTTCAGTACATGCTCTAGTGGCAGGCACGTAGGGGGTTATTTTGTGGTTTTGAAGTCGTGTTTGACCAGGGTATTTAGGTGGGGTTTTTTGTTATGGGTATGGTTGGACTGGGTGATCTAGGAAGTCCTTTCCAATCATGAATATTCTGTGATTCTGTAAGTTGATTATTTTCATACAGTTGCAAGAAATGAATGTTCCAGAGAAAATGTAACAGATATATGCAAACAAGCTGGAAAGAATATATTCATAGCTGTATTCCTTCCATGTGGTAATACATTTATTTTAAAGCTTCAGGGCTGATTTATAGTGCCCAGCAGCCCTGATTTCAAAACATAAGCAGGATATTGTCAGACTACTATAGCATTATTTCCTTCATTTCAGGCTTGGTGGTTCTGCAGTACCTCAGAATTTTCTGGCTGCCTGAAGGAGCCTAAGGTGGTCTCTGTTTAACTCTAATAGAGTGTATTTTCCTATTGACTGTTGCAGCAAAGGAATTGGAAATTGCTCTGTCCCTGCCAAAAAAAAAAAAAAAAAAGGTACTTATTTGCTGCTTTAAAAAAATTAATATTTTGAGATCTATTACCTGTTTGGTGTGGATATAATAGCATTCATATTCTTAATAATACACAATATTACTATAAAATTGTTAATACACAATGCTACTTCAGTTAATGCCATTAATTTCTTGATAAATACTTCCAAAGACAACTCAAAACCTCATTGCATTTGAAGCAATATTGAGTTTTGCTCCCCTGGAACATGTGGCCAAGACACAGTTGTATCTGATGAGATAAATATGTGGCCTTGGGTAACATGTTAGACTTGCAATTGACTCCATAACAAAGTCAGAGACTATGAATTCTGGTTTCATCCCATCTAGGAGAATTTAATTTTGAAGTGTAAATTATTGTGGAAGTAATAACATTTACTTGCACACTGTTTTCCTATTCCTTATTTTCTCCATTAGTTACAATTTGGTGTATTTCAAAATGTTAAGTCAAAGGTGGAATCTGGGAGCATTCTGGGAACCAGCTGCGTTACCCTCAATAAATCAGTTCCTACTGTCAAGTAATGAGTAAAGCTACTTGAAAACACATCTGGTCTGGATCGCTAAAGCTGTGTTGTGTTGTGCTGAAAGTCATATTCAGGCAAATGAGCCAGTTCTATCATCCAAGGGGCTACACATCAAGTTTTTTAGGTTTTGCAATGATTGTTGTAAATGATGACTGTGGAGGGGTAATTGGTTCTTTAAATTTCTCTTCTTGGGCACAGTATGGTTCCCTAAGAAAATATTTTAAATTATTTTGACCGGTCTCCTAAGTAGTGATGATTTGTACAAGGTCAAGCCTTGTCTTGGACTCGGTACACCTGTCTTCAGGTCACCGGTGTGACTGAGTGTGACTTGAAGTCTTTAAAAACATTCTGTGAAATTCCTTATAGTGCCACTTTAAATGTAAGTTTAGGAACTTTAAATGAAAGTGTGTTAAGTTTTCTTTACAGAGTGTTATTAACTAGAAGGATTCTGGATTAATTTAGCAGCCAGGTCTGTTCTTTCAGCCATAAGCCATGCTGTCAGGGAAACTTAATTACACTTTAAGTGGGATGCAAATGAGTTGTGACACTACATCATTTCACATGAAAGGTTCATTACTTACATTAACTGCACAATGCTCTCTCCTAAGCATAGGGCTCATTACAATTTTTCTGTTTTTTAACATGGCTACATCTGAGTATGGCTTTTACTTTTAATATGTCTTCTCTTACTACATGTCCTTTCTTTAATCATTTAAGATTTAAGCTGTTGAATGTATTAAATGAATTGAACCTGAGTAGCATAGAAGATACTAAAATAAAGCCAGACTTTATAGGCTTTCAAAACTCTCACTTTGAATTAATTTGTCCTCTTCTGAGTTTTCATGCAGAGCTGTTGCATGTACTTCAATATGAGACATCTCCCTTAGTAGGGAAGTACGTTTCTTGCTTCTTTCCCGGAAAAAATAGAAGAAAACTGATGCCATTATTCTTAGTGATTTGTTCATGATAAATAATGATGATTCTCCCACTATGGAATGAAATGTGCCTATAATGACTCAAAATTAAGGAATTTTGATTCATTGTTGTCATTCTTAAGTGCAAAAAAAACTTATAATGGTATGTCTTTAAACTTCTAGACCAACTCTGTAGTTGATTGGTAGGTTTGTGCCATCAACCACTTGTGCCTATACTGGTGAAATAGGTCAAAAGGCTATTTATTGGAAGGAGCGCTTAGCTGTTTTTAAGTCTTAATTTACCAAAGGACTTATTTTCATCTTAGTGCTCCTCTACATAATGTCCACTTTCTTGCTTTAGAAAAGGATGGGTGGGTGTGTTCAGGGGAATCTTGATTTCAGTGAGTGGCTGTTAAAGTCCATTAATTATTTCATCTTGCAAGAATATCATATCAATATTGACAATTATCACTGTATATCCCTCAGGTTTTATTTTCAACATGCATAGTGCAACCAATTGATAGCATTTTGAAATAGCACTGAAGTTGTCCATTCTCAGCAAGACCTGTAAATATATTTGTTAAGAAAAAAAAAAAAACGCTTATTTTATTATCAGCAAAGTTGTTTTGTGTGCAAGTTCACACTAAACTGAATTCTAGTTAAGCCCTTTACTGCTGCATAGATAGGGTCTTGAAGACAAGACTCTCAGGTACTATCATCACTATCATTGCTTCATTGCTCTTTTAATGATTGATAATTAATCTAATAAACCCCATTTCATTTCACTGAATTTAGTGCTCATGAAAAATGCCAACATGATATTGTTGAAAATCACAGGCAATCCAAGGTCAGTTTCTTACTGCATCTATCTTTTATGTAAAGAACAACTTTATTGCACATTCCCTCCTGTTCCTGAGGAGCATGCTGTAACACTGGCTGCAGAGGGTGAAACAATGACTCTTACCATCTCAGTGCCTTCTTAGGCTGTTGTCAAATGCTGAGTTTGAATTCACGCTTTGGTAGCATCAGTTATCCTGCTGAAGTCAGTGGCCTCCCTTGGAATGGAGCAGGACTGTTCCTTGAAATCAGTGGGCCTTCCCGAGGTCTTAGTTTCATTATGACTTTGGTAAAAATGACAGCTGAAAAAGTTCTAATGAGAAGTTTATTAGGTCAGCAGTCTACCTCAGTCCTAATTTATGCGTCTCTGAAGTAGGTATATCAATGGCTCATTAACTGCAAAACTGCAATTTTAAGAAGGGTATCCAAGTTCATAAACACTGTTTGGCATGCTGCTGTGCACCTAAGCAACAAAATACCTTGCTTTCCCTTAGGGGGACCTTGGGTATCATCAAGCTGTCTCTTAATTTCATATCTTTGCCTTCTATTAGATTAGAACACAGGAAAGTTGAGATCTCATGAGCTTCCCACTAAGTCTGAAAAAATGTATGAGTTAGTTTTGTGAAACTTAGGGAAAATGATTACCCAAAATTGACGTGCTGCATTACTTTTAAGTATAACTTACAACCTATAACTATTTTCTGGGCTGGAAGCTGGTTCAGGCATAACTATCACTGTACCATCAGCAAATTCTCATCTTGCCCCTTCTTTGAAAGTTAATCACTCTATGAATATGCTTTTTGTTTTTAAAAAATAGAAAATGTTAGAAAATGAGAACAAAACAATTAAGGTATTTACTTCTCTCTCTCTTTTATTTTTTTTTTTTTTTTCTGGAGAAGTCCTTGTGTTTTGTCTTTTTAAAAGTTATGTAACTTGTCTTATACCTTGAATTTTCTGAAGGCTATGAGAACAAACTAACTGTGATTAGATTCTACAAACAGTTCAAAAGGAACAAAGGCTGCATACCTTATTTAATAAAAGATGCACATCTCAGGTACTGCACTGGCTCTTCTCTAAGGCGGAGCAGATTCATTATAACAGAAAGGAAAAACTTGTGCTTTTCTGTAGGTTATATGTTTGTGGATATACATATTCTTAGACCCAGCAAGAGAGCACCAGAGCTCTTCAGTTCAGCTGAGTGAACTGAGAACAGGACTTAAAAATTTAGTAACCTGTTCAACACAGAACAGTCTTCAGAAGAGTCACACATGATGCAGTCATGTGAATTATACAGGCCAAGGCAAAACTGACTCGGAGGCTCTATTGGAATATTCTACAGATTTTATTCTGGTCCTGTAAGATGTAGAGACCTCTAGGTGCAGTCAGCTGAGGCTCAGGACTTGTAACACTAGCTTAACTCCTGCAGTGTAAAAGAGTTCATATGGAATCATTAGGCAAAGCCAAGCAAGAAATCAGATTTTTAGTTCATGGGGAGCTTGTTGCCCACAACTGCATGATGTTTTGGTATTTTTGTTGGACTGGAGATTTGAAAGCTTCACTTTCTTTATAGTTTCATGTGTTTTTCAGAAATGTTTGAAAGCTTACTTAAATGAAACTTCAATTTCCCTAAATATCATCCCTTAAGAACTAGAACGTGCTAAAGGAGTGAAATTTGCCTTCAGAAACTCTTCAGACATTACCTTTTCTTTAGGTGTATATAATGCAGTGACAACAGAATTGTGCTTGATGGTTATTTAACTTTTTGGTGTTATCTAGTATTTTTTTTTCTCTTTAAAAAAAATGACTAACATATAATTAAGGACCTATAGCACTACTGTTCAGATGCAGAATTGCACGTAGAGTTAAAAATTCAGTACAGTTGGGGAGAAGTGTAATACCAGTTTTGAGGAATAAAAAGTATACCAATAGATCACTTTTCAGTGTAGGTAATAGAATACTGCATCATTCTGTATCAGCTAAAGTAACAGTTATACACAATTGTTTACTCAAACAGGATGATCTTACTGGAATATTCAACATTGACTTCCATGGTAGCTGAGGGTCGGAATGCCTGGGACTAAGTGGGTAAGTAAGATTAGAGTGGGTACACTCTTCTGAATAATTATTTTGCTTTGCTGCCCCTTTTTTGATGTCTGTTGTGTCTACTGCTTTTGCTGAACAAGGTGAGTTGAGAGATAGGGGGACAGCATTTACATTTTAGCTGTTGCTGTATTGGCCTTTCTAACTTATACTGGTGAGGGCGGACATGGGGAATTGGGAACAATGAACCTATTATAAGGTAGCAAGGAAATAATCATAATTATTTCAAAGATCCTGCCTTCAGCTTCTTCCGAGGCACGGCAGTTTTGAGCTGTTCAATTTAATATTTACAACGTTCTTTTGTAGTTGAATATTTTACCTTTTCCTGCAGTTCTTATAATTTCTGGGGAAAAAAAAAAAGGTATTTAGTAGCAATAGTGGTAGCAGCACTTGCAAGACAGTGATTATTGAACTAAGGGAAAAAATATTTTCCTTAAAAAAATAAAATATTGACTATATATTATTTGAAGCGTACTGCATAAACAAAGTGTGGTAAATGAGTAGCTTATTTTGCTTTGAATGCAAGATGTTAAAAATCACAAATATTTACATTTGAATAGAAGCACTAAGGTACTTTAATGTCTTTACAACTAATGGTCTGTAACCAGAAACACTACTTTAAAGTAGCCTTTATAAGTATTATTTTCTGCCATGAAATTGCACAGAAGGTGGAGGACGTTGTAGATTAAAAGTAAATTGCAGGAGACAGTTGGGACTAGACATTGCCACCATTACACTGAGTGGTATTTTATGCTAAATTAGTTTAAATGGGACTGTCTTGGGACTCTCATCTCAATAACACCTAGCCTGAAATAGGAGTCACACTGTGCCCACAATAGTCACTAATTCATTTTTTTTCCTTTGTGGCTTGCCCTGATCAGGATATTTTTCATGTGTTCTTTGATGTCATAAGTTTTCTGCCTATGTTCAGAGAATATAGGACATCTGACCACTTTGCTCTTGTGGGGTGAAATTATAAATTACACTTTCTCATTCTTTTGTAGCTGCTGCAATCTCATGAAGACTGTTTATGAAGCAAAGCCAAGGGAGCATTAAATCCCCCTTATAGCATAAAGCAATGCTATTTCCACTTAATGTCACGTGATGAAGAAGAGGCTTAATTCTCTCTGGTTTAAAGGTGTCAGAAATTGTGATTCATCCTCCACATTGGAAACTAGAACTCTTTTCTCCCATCTATTTTAGCTGTAACAACAGCAGTGTAAACTATGGGGGAAAAAAAAAAAAAAAGCTTTCATTTTTATATTTTAAAAAAATGAGACAAGGCTTCGCTGAAAAAGGATGATGATGATACTATATGGTAAGTGGAATGTAGAAACTTTAAGGACTTATATGTCTGTTAGCCTTTAATAAAGATGGCATGGTCAACTTGATGTTCTTATGGTGTTTAATTTTATTCTGCTTTTCAAAACATGGACGCTCATCTCGTGGTGTGTTCGCTTTGAGTAGTTCATTGGATCTCTGTTGTGGGGTCTCTGCTAGTATTATCCCCCTCCTGGATGTGCAAGTGAAAGCATAAGAACACATTTAAATCAATGAAGCTAACAAATAAACAGCATGTGGCTGATGCATGACATGTCAGAAAATACAGTGTGTAGGTCATATTGATGGCTTCTGGTGAAGAACCATACTGAATATTGACAACAGAAGTCTGTATGTGATGAACATTTAATTGAGATTATGTTTACATGGAACTATAGCAAGTTAGCAATAGTGAGAAAAATGTGATCTGGCTTTATGCTATGAAAAAAAACTATAAAGTATTATAACAGTAATGGAGTTAATAATGTATTCTAGAAACATGTTTTAAAACTTAATTTTGGTTACACACAGCCTATATGAGCCTTTTATTTCTCTTGTATATAAGAAAGTTGTTGGTGTGAATAACAGAAAATTAGCTCTTCTCAGGATTTCTCGGGTTATTTACTATTTTATTTTATAGCTTTCCTTGGATTACAGCCATTTTAAAAGGTAAATACTAGGATTTACAGAGCATGTAAAAAGCTCTAGAATCAAAACCTAGAACCAAAAAAATCTAGAGGAAAATAATAAAAAAAATCCTTACTACTACTTGATGATTGATTTTTTTTTTTTTTTACCAGACACTTACACCCTTCATCCAAATAATAATCACAAATATGCTGTGTTGATAAGGTGCTGATATGCTGTGAATTATCACAGGTTTCCCTTTTGAACAAAATAATGTTAAATGTTGGTTCTTCAGTATGGCTAATATTAAAAAAAAAAAACAAACAAAACAGTTCTGTGTTTATAATGCCTTTTGAAAGGCTTTTCAGGAAATGATCTTGTTAGGCCAAGGTCCCAGAGTAGTTGACTATTTCAGTTCAGGCTACTGTGGATGAATTATCCAGGCAGCTGAGTCTGAATACAATGCTTTTGTTTTGGTATAATTCATTTAGTAGTTCTGAAGTATTCTTAAATATTGACACATAATGCACTATTTTCTGGATTGCAGGTTAAATCTTATCAAGTTACTTAGAAATATCCCACTGAAGTTTTTGTCTTGGCTTCCTCTCAAACTGTTCTCTCCAACTAGAAATACTACATTTACTGTGTGCACATTAAAAACTACTTCAAATTCTGATCAGATTGGAAAGCAAGTGAATTCTATCTAAAGTAGAGAAAAAGTAATTGAGCCTTTTGAATTTGAAAAGGTAAGTATATTTCAGTATTACTATAGACAAAGTGAGCACCTATTCTATGCATTTTTATGACTGATATGCTTGTAATGATCTTAGTGCAGGAAATCGATGAAAGTCATATTACTATGCTTTCCACTTTTTCTGGCAAGATTATTGTCAAGTGGTTTTAGAAGAACCCAGTCAGTGAATGCACACTTCATCTTTAGCAACTTATTTCTTTATTTAGATAGCTCCAAGAATAAAAATAGAAATGGAGCCAAGTAACTTGCTCTGTATAAATAATTTTGAATGTTTTTTCTGGCAAAGCACTTTAGGTATAATGTGGAAAGATGTTTGTATGTGTTTGCACTGTAGCTTGCCATCTAGAAATCCCTTGCCTGGCATGATTTTTCCAGAAACACCAGGATAAACTCTGAAAAAGTAACAAATAAAAACCTTGCTTAAATGTTACTAAACTTGTTTTGTAGCTCTGTGGTGTATAGTACCTGGGCTGATCATCTCCACAGAGTGTACCAGTGCCCAATCCATTGGTACCAGAACTGGTGTCATTTCTGCCATGATGTGTGGTATGTTAATTTGCCCGTTGTTACAGTTAATCAGAGACCGAGAAATCTGGGGTGTAGACTCTAGACAATGGAACTAGGCTGCATTATATACTTTTGAGATATGAAGATTTATTATCAAAATTAAAATCCTAGTAGGGTATGACTTAGTTTTCACTGCATCTTAATTTTTAATAAAAATTAACTCTAGAAGCACCTCTTTGGTGAGCTGCCCTTCACTGTTATAAATTATGACTTCAAGATGTTACAGTTTTGAAGGTTCCAAAAAAAGTATATACTATATCTACAACCAGAACGTACTTCTAGTGTTAGCAAGTTCTGATTCCTTTTAAAAGGATGATAATGACATATATTAGGATTTAATAAGGATGATGTCATATCCAGTTAGGTCACTGGCTTGGCACAGGTCAAATTAATTTAGCTAATGAAGGCAACAGTATGGTGTGAACATCCCAAAAGGTGGCTAGGCACACAAGGGACCATTAAATGTAGGAAAGGCAAGTGATATGTTTTGGAAACAGCTTGGTGTTCAGATAGAGATGTAAATAACTCTTACTGGTCTATTATCAATGTGGGGAGAGCTTTGGGATTGTGACCAAGTGAAGGTGCATGGTATGTAGTCAGGAGAGTACAGTACAGGATTGATACTTAGATGTAATATTGGGAAATTCCCAAATGAAAGTAACAGAAAAGATGAGAGGGGTGAAAAGACTATGAGGAAAAAAATTACTGTTATCCATGGCTTATATTAAGTAGATATTACTAACTGTATAACATCTTAAAAAAATTCACACTAGTCTAATATTAGTCTTAATTATAGGACAATTTTTTCTGTAGTCTGTTGTGTACAACTGTACACTGTGAGACTTAAAGCCTCAATATGCTTTTGGGGGAAAATTAATTCTTTAACTATACCCGATATTCTACTCGCTTGAACTTGATCCACTCATTCATAAAGGAGGAAGGAAGATACCACTACTAGCTTTTCATTCTAGAGCATTTTGGACATTGGTTTTTTTTCTGCAATTACCACCTACTTCTAAGGGGTTAGCCGTGTGCCTTGAATGACTTAACACCATTTAAAAAAATAAAAAAAATGCAACACTGTAAAATACTTACACTTACGTTTACTTTCTTCTCTTGGAATTAGGTGGAATAACAAGCACAAAAGTCTCCTTCAGAAAGAATGTATGCCATAAATATATTTTTATAGGGTTTCCTCTATAATTTAGCATTATGCTAAATAGGCTATTATTTTAAAGCCCCATTGTACTTTTCTAACAAGCAGCCTGCAGCTTTTGCATCTGTAAGCCATCATGACACCCATGCTTTTGAATGCTCTTTGCAAATAGATTTGTGAATTTCTTTCTATTTTTTTCATTAAATTAAAGCCATGCTTACAATTTGAAATATTGTACCTCAGAGCTAAGTAACTTTCAGTTGATTACAGGTTTGTTTTTTTTTTTTTTAAACTTCCAGTCTCGCAACGACAGTATCCTGGAGGTGGCAGCAAAGTACATGCAAGGAAAGTAAAATGAACACTAACACATAAACAAGCAAGAGATTAATGGTTCTATGCAGTACTGATGATGACTCTGACTAAATGCATCAGCCTCTTCTAGCTTAAAATGACAGTGCAGGTAAATAGAGGGTTGATGTATTTATCTATTGTTTTTTAATTATATTTGGTTTCATCCAAATGTACTGAATTCCTTCTTTTACATCTCAATTTTTAGCAGAAGATGATAATTTCTGTGTTCTTTCCCTTTCTTTTCCAGTGACATTACTGGAAAGCAACTAAGGCAAAAAGCCCTTTTGATTAATTTTTTTTCAGTTTTATGCACCAGTCCAACACAGTTCAAAACATATCATCACTAGGCTGCCTGTATTTTTCAAATAGCTTTTCGTTAAGTGGAAATAATATGCATTGCAATCCCTCTTGGTTTTCGTGTCTTCAGCATTCATAATGGTATGATTAACTGGCAAGGTGATTCATACTATAATAACAGATTGCAAAGGACATCGTATTAGACATCCTAAGAGCCCTCTTTACCCAAAGTATACATAAAATAATGCCCCAGAGGCATGAGTTATGGCTGCTGTACCTTGAATAACAAGAACAGTGAGTGCTGGCAGAAACATTATTCCAATGAAAGAGAGAGAACTCCTGGCTGCTAAATTGCAGCTGTTGGTTTCAATGTTAGACTTGTTTGTCAAAATACTTTTGGGTGGAATCAATAAAAGCTGCAGCCAGAATCTTCTACAGGTTAGCAGCCTAATGCAGGAAAGCTCATTTTAGATCTATCGAAATGGGAATTATTTTTCTTTATAAGGAATATAGTTTAGGCTTTTGTAAATGCATAGCTGGCTTTGCTGGCTAAAAGAAAAAGGCCTCGAGCACAGAGCCATTTAGTTGCAGACACAATTTAGGCAGTAAAGGAACAATTTCTCTGCTCTCACTTTACCTGTGTGCCTAAATCTCAGCTTGCATAAAAAGCTTCAGGGGATCAAAAGATGACATGTTCAAGAGAAATTTGACGATTGGCCTCAGAAACAACATGAACACTAAAGCTTCGTATGACATGGTTACTGGGAGAGGGAAAGAGGGATTCATCATGGCTGGCAGGAGAAAACAAGCCTTAAGGTCTTGCTTTCCTGCTTTGGCTTCTGTGGTGAGAGTGCTGGGCAGCAGTAGCTGTCAGCTGCATGGGACTAGTGGGACAAGACAGCTTCAGTGAGAGCTTGTAAGGAAGCCTGAAAGCTTCCTTGGCAGTGTAGGGATGCAATGTCCTTTTCCTCAACACTTTCATATATCCAAAGGGAAGACGGGTATTCCTAGCACCTCTTTGTAGAGGAAGGAAGCAGGAAGCCTGACAGCTTTCTAAGCTTAATAAGAATGTGTGTAAGGGAAAGACCGAGCACTTGTCAAAGCTATTCCATGGCAGTGTTTCTTTCCTGTTGAGTTAAAGAACTTGCAGCACAGTTGAATCATATCTGTCTCAGCTTCTCGCTCTGTGTGGTGGTGACAGTGATGATGTGGTTCTAGATTTCCCCTTTTAGGGCAGGTATGACAAGTAGTGTCTGTCTGCTGCTTCTCCTTTATCTATGAGTTCTTGCATGGTTTGCTGTTACATCTAACTACTATTTCATCTGTGGCTCTTGTCAAATAAAGGAATCACAAATGTGACTGATACTGCTTCTGAGTACAATGGTATGATAGCATGACTATCATAATATAACATGTAATAGGTTATAGCTAGTGTGCATGAGCAGTAGGACACATTTTAAAATATATGGTTATATAAATATATATAAATTTTTTAATTATTTAGAAGATTTAAATTTTTATTGTTTAGGTGAAGTGCTAAAAAGCTCTTAACAGCTTTGGGGTGGTTGTTTGTTTGTTTTATTGACTAAGTTTTTTTTTTTTCCCAAAGATGGGGATGCTAATAGGGAACTTTTAAATGAACAGATTAAGCTAAGTCTTTCAGCCGTAACTACAAATGACAGTGTCTGACTATGCCACTAGCTTGTAAAAAGAAGATTGGTACTGTCTTTATTTGTTTTATTTTAGAAATGTATTGTGGGTACTGAAAAAAACCCATATCCAGTGCTAGCCATGTAAACTCAGATTATTATTATTTTTTTAATTTCTTTTTCGCTGCTCTTGTACTCTTAAATGCTGTCTCTCCTTTGCGGTCCTAGTCTTTATGTCTTTTTCCTTATTAAAAGTACAGACATTTAACAACTTCACATCCATCAGCTCAGCTATAGTAACTGGTTCCCTGCACTTTTTTGGTACAATACAAATGTGAATTTAATTGTCTTTGTTGTTTGAGCTCAAAGTTTTCCATTGTAGTGGCCCAAAATCATGAAGATACACTGTAACTGCTGCTCAGTTGATTAGTAACTCATTAAGCTATGGGAATACAGCTGTCTGTGTCATCTTTGAATTGATGACTGATAGATGTGTATACTTCTCTTTTTTTTCTCCATTTTGAGCCTCCTTTCTGCATTAAGCTGCTCATTATGAGTAGCTTTTTTTTTTTTTGTCTTCCTACTCTAGTTTTTCCATACTTGATTTCTTCACAGGGAGTGATCAATTGGACATTTTGTAGAAAGCATGATTGTTAGAGGTTAGCAGGACTGACAATACAATGAGCTAAGACAATGTTAAGCTGTAACAGTTATGGTCTTTCTAAGAGTCTGGGTTTTGTATAGGTATTCATTTCACTTGTGATGATTTAGTGAAACTAGAATTTAGCAGAAAGCTGAGAAGCAAATAGAGTGGTCTCCAATTATCCAAGTAGAATGGCAGATTGGTGGTAATACAGGCTGAAATTTTTTGTAATTTATTTGCAGTTTTCAGAGAGTTTGAAAAATTAATCTTCTGAACTTCAGTCCTGTGACACATGGAGCCATCTTAAAGGGAAAAAAAAAAAAAGGCAAAGTCAAAATGTACTGAAATATTTCTAGTAGTAAAGACCAAGCTGAGAGTGGACAATTTTTGTACCATTTTTATAAGTTGTTTGCATTACCATCTGAGGCCATAATGCTAGCATGATATGCCTTGGTTATGATGGTGTACTCCAGATGATGAAATCCAATTGTATCATTTTCATAAGACATGCACTCAGATTTTCTCCACTTGTATTAAATCTCTACTGATTGTGGCTGTCATCAGGTTCTGTGAGTGGGAAGAATCTGATAAATCTGTATTGTGGAGAGGTGTACTTTAAGAAGTCATGCTTATATTAAGGCTGCAGCATGTTACTGCTCACAACACTCAGAGTCCACAGCTGGAAAAGGTGGCTTTTAGGTGAAGGGTGAAACTGTAGCTTCTGGCCAGAATAGTGGTTGATGGCAGAGCTCAACTTATTCCCTTGTCTTATGGTTTTTCAGTCTGTTTTAGGATCTAGATTGTGACTACGCATGTAAATTAGTTAAATGTGATGAACTTACAGGCCTTCAATACACAGATATTATGCATTTCTAATTATTCTTTATCTCTTGCAAAAATGCTACTGCTATGAAGACTGGGATGTTTGCAGATTTGGTGCAACTTACTTGGTAGAAGAGGGATAGCTACAGGTAATAAATCTGGGCTATAGCTTGCTGTCATGTAGCAGAAGCTTTCAACCATGTTCTTGATGGGCCACAGCTTGCCTTCTTGCTTTTCTCCTTACCTGGTCTAGACCGGTGCTATTTATATATGGGGATATTTTCAGTACTTCAGAGGTTGTACCCAGGTAAAAAACTCATCTCAGCAATACAAGGACTGAAATCAGTTTTTTGGTGCCTTCGTAGAGATTTTGACTGAGTTAAAAGTCTTATTATCTTTAATGGGTTCCATGGCATGAATTCAGGATAACTGAATGACTGCTTAAACCTTAAAAGAACACTGCTGGTACATATGTAGAGGTAAAGGCTGCCTATAAGGGACATGATTTCTGCAGTAGTGGCTGAAGACTGTGGGATGAATTGAACGTCATGCCTGCTTTCCCCCCCATAGTCACGTGTCTTTGAACTTCCCCTCTTTTTTCCAAAAAGAGTTCTTGCAGCTCTCTTCCACTGTAACATCTCTTAGGGCAGAAGTTTATAATGTACTTCTTGTCTAGCTTTCAAAAGAGGGCAGGAGAAAATGAACATATTTGTCCTAGATGTAATCATGCTGTGTAATGTATTAATAAAACTCAGAAATAAGTGTTCAACACACCATTAATCTTGGTGCATTATCTCTCTTTGTTACTAGTGGCCGTTCATGTGCCCTCTGCATTAATTCAGGGGTTTTTTTTCATGTGTTTAAAGGTGGAATTAGTGGTAGATTTCGATTTCAAATACTTTTAAATCCACTGATCCACTCACATCTCTTAATACTTGAAGCAGACTTATTTCATGTTTTCTCCCTTTTTTAAACCTGCGTAATATCACTTCATTTGCTGGCAACAATAAATGTCAAAATTATCCTAAACATTTCCAGGCTGGAATTTGAGATGCAACCTATGAAGTTACTTTATTACCCTTTCTTCATACTATCAAGACCCTGTGACACTGTTCTCTGCTGATATAAAGAGGTCTAGTTATGGCAGCAGAATTTCTGTCCTTGATGCTGACACACAATCCAATATTTCTATTCAACTCTAAGTATATTTCATTGTCATGAAAAATATCTTTGGTGCAATTTAACTTAAGAAAAAGAAAACCTAAAGACATTCAGTACCAAGTCAAATACTTTTAAAGGTTTTCCTCTCGCATCACTCCCATATAAATAAACAGTCCATCTATCCTCAAATACAAGTGCCTAGGGTCTTCTGTAACATCACTCTTTAGCCATTACTTTTCCTTTTAAATTAGTAGATGCTTCAGACTTGTTGGAAACATGCTGGCACTACATCAAAAAATTAGAAATAATGCACCTCTGTTAGTGCAAGAAGCAAAAGTGATATTAACCTGATCCTGAAAACAGCAATCGGGGCAAAACAACAGGTAGTACTATAAAGTGTTTATGTGGGTTTTAACAATATTGAGAATGAAATGCACCTATTCAGTGTCCTGGAATGGGATTTGCAAGATTCTCACAGGCATGCTCTATGGTCACCAGTTGCTTCTCTAGGTAATTTACAAGGCTTCCTGCTATTTGAAGCCCAGGTGCTAAGGTCCAGGTCAATGACTTAGTAGTTTTTGTGGTACTATAGACCTCATGTAGCCAAGTAAATCAAGTGTATGTGTACAGAAATAACGTTTGGAATCATGACCCACGGAGACACTTCAGCTGTTCTTGCTCTTTTACCATGGCTGTTGTTTTTTGTCATCTCATCATCATTTTGAAATCCATAAGATTCACTTTCTGTCTTAATTTCTCACCAGTGAAAGTTGCTTCACTGTAGTTTTATTGCAATTGATTTTCTGTTGCTATGTCATACCGCTAAGGAGTCTAAAGTAATATTGAGAAGGTGAGATAGCCCAGGGCAAATGAGATCACTGAGAACTTCAGATGGTTTCAGCAAATGTCTTTCATTGTGCCAATCTCTGGTAGTCTGTGCTGTCTTTCTAAGCAACCCTAGCATGCAGTAAAAATCTCAGTCATAGTTTGGAACATATTATCTACAGAGCTTTTCTTCAAGGAAATTTACTCAAAGGTTTCATCCTCTGGTTTTCATGACAGTGACTATCAATCAAGGTTACTGCCTGTTGATTATCTATGTACCCTTTGAATAGACTAGAGAAATCTTTAATTACTATTAAATGCTTGCCAAGCAGGGATGTAGGGGAAAAAAAAAATCAGTCAAGGTGCAGGTCTGGTGTAGACACAATTATAATGAGAGGACACTTGAGAAAAGTAAATGAATAATATGAATTAGTTGGAAAAGCAGAGGTAATGCACAGTGGGGGAAAGAAGACTTGACAGGAAAGCAGAGACTTTATTTTTATGGCCCTGTGTGCAATCTCCTTTCCATCTTGTGATCTAATATCTCTGCCTGTAATTACACTGATTTCATGTTGGGAATGGAGCCTACTAAAACCTGTTTTTTGTATAACTTTATTTTGGGACTTTTTGGTTACAAATTAACACAGTTCTCAGTCTCTGCTCTTCATTAGTGTTATTTTCTTCTCAAGATGAAGGATCTTGGGTTGTTTTATTGATAAGCTTGCAATAAGTGGCGTCAGACTGAGGCAAAAAACTGATTTAAAACTAAAGTTATCTGTAGCTTTGAAGAACCAACCCACTAAGCTGATGTGCAGTTTTTGTGTGTTGGATTGGTTGGTTTGCTTATGTATTTTAAAAAGAAACTACAATGATATTCAGTAATAAAGGAAGCCAGGTCAAATCTACTATTTAAGATTCTCATTTAGATGGCCGTTTCTTCTCCAAGGCACAAATTGGGTCAGTGAGCCACTAGAACAGTTGCAGTTGAGCTGTGACCCAAAGATCAAATGAACAGATTCTGCTGATCTGTTCTCATCCAAGTTTTGGGTCAGATCAGGTGATTTGTACTTAGAGTTGAGAGCTCTTGGAGTCATGCTGCAGACATAGTGGGAGCTGTTCAAGAGAGGTTCAGGTGAGCTAGAGGCTCCTGTTGGGTAAGTGGCAATACAGGGGTTTATTAATGTTGTCTTGGTTTAGACTAAAGTAGCTTTGCTACAGCTTAAATCCAAGAAATTGCTTGCTACAACACATCCCTAGTCTGAAACAGAGCTGGATTTTAGTCTCCTACTTGACAGAAGTTGATTTCCATCCTTTACCTGCTTCCCTGCCATGAGGAAGGTGAGATAGATAGGGATTTGGGGTATGTGTGATGTTTCATCCACAGTTGAATTTCATGTGTGGGTGTTAAGGTTTTTTACATGTGTTTTCTTTGTATTTTGTGTGTCTTTAAACATGGCTTTTAACTTTGGATGGATAGATGCTCGAAAGAAATGAAGAGAAATACTAAATCAATTTACGGGAAAAAGGGAAACATGCACAAGATGTTGATTTGAAAACAAAATTACATCATCCCATTCATATAGTGCTGCTGAGGTGTACAACTCTTAAAAGTTATAAATTGGATATTGCTATCCAATGCTGCAAAGAACCAAGATATACTTCTTGGTCAGAAAGAGATATCAAATGTAATGGGAGCCAACTGAAAGGTATTTGAGATTTGTTCTTCTGCAGTTTGGAGTGAACCCAGATTTTGAGTTGTAAACTCCATAAGCATAATTCACTGAAGTAAGAGGGTGATAAAAGACCTTTTGCTTTCTTCTTTCTAGGATAAATTACACTCAAATGTACAGGAATGTTCTTTTCTAGTTTGCAAGGAAGTGGGCTTGTATAATAAACATTTCTGTACCATTCAGCTATTTTAGCCCAGACAGCTCAATTAGGGCTGTGCAGTAAAATACAACTTGTGTGCACTTTGTGAGCACTTAATGTGACTGAAAGCCTGTTAGCAAGAAATCTCATAGAAAATAGGTCCCGTCAAGTGTTTAAGGAAATTGAATTGGCATATATTTAACTCATAGATCTGAAAAGCAGGAGATTTCTGGATGCTGAGTAATTTAATTATATTGTCATATTTGACTTCTGTTAGAGTCTCCTTTATTCATTATTTTTAATACATTAAGCGCTGTGCAAAAGGGGATGGAAGTTACTCACACATGCTGACAAAAGCAGAAAATAAAAAAATTAAGCTTGAGAACTTTTCCTCATTTCATAGTTATCCATAAAATCTAGTCTCTTCAGGTTAGTGATGGGCTAATGTTTTTCAGCCATGTGTTCTTTGAAAAATAACGCATTTTCCTTCCTAGGGCTTTTTAAGGAGTGTTCTTAGACCAGAGAAAAAATGTTCTGTTACATTTAAGTAGCATTTTATCTATCCCAGAAATTGATTATCTATACCATAGTTTTAATTAATCATAACATTATTTCTTTTTCTCTGAAACACTGTTGCTGTTGTCCTACAATTAGGCCAGGAACTACTGGTTAGCTGCAGCCACTAGTCCATGAATGCTGGTTCTGGTTTGCTTTTACTGAGTCGTGTGTTACTTTGGACAAAGTCTCTGAGAGGGCTTTCTCATCTTTAGTTATCTAAAAAAGCAGCTATCTCGTTTATGCAGTGGTGAACAGATAGATGACAGTGATTCTGTTTCATAAGTTTTGTGTTTTGGTGTTACGATAAAACATTTGTTGTGGGATGGGATGAATTGCATTCTGTTGATGCATGTTTCTCACTGTTGACTCTAAGGATAGCCTGGAGGCCTTGCCTAGCCTATTGGTATAACTATAGGTAGCCAAAGTAAGAAAAATCAGACCTTTCTGTTTACTTTTTTGCCATGAAAAACTTAAGGTTTGATGTGTAAAAATAAGGTTAATGCTGAAGAGCTGCTTTCAGGCATAAGTAAGGATTTGTCTCTTTGTTTATAGAGTAACTATTTCAACATAAATGTCAGGCTGAATCTTTAAAAGAAAATAAATTATATCATACTACCAACCCTAAGAACAGCACTCTACCTAATTTGGTTATTTTACCTGGCAAAGATAGAAACAAGATTCATAAATTGGTACCACTTGCAAGCCTGCTAGGTGGGAGCCAGCAAATGAGGTGATTTTCGCTCTTGTTGAATTATACCTAGTTGTGTTAAGTACACATTTAATTCTGAAGAAAGGCGTGGGCAGGAAGGCCATTGCTAATACTTTAGACACGATTTATTCCATATGTTTTGAATGATCAAAATTGAAGTGACATTTCAGAGCTTCCTTATCACCATGTATAACTGATGATTACTTTCAAGAGGCTACAGAGTTAGAGATATCTGTTATCTGTCTTCTACTCAGGCAGGATGTATTTTACACCAGTGATCAAATAACCATCTGCAGGCAGACAATGTTACTTTTATAATTGCCGTTATAGCATAAATGTGTTAGGAGCTGTATGTAACGTGAGATAGATGCTCAGCAAGTGCTGATGGTAGTTCCTGCTGGTATAGCTTGAGGATGCCAGATCAATCTTGTCATAGTGAGAAACTGCTAGTCGCTTTAGGGCAGAGAGCAGATAGAAAAATCAAAGTTTGATATGTTAGTTTAAAACAGTAGCACTACCGAATGTATTTGCAATTTACATTTTCTAATTCACAAACAATAGGAATGCAGAGAATATTTTAGCAAATATTTCTTACAACCAAGATCAAGTGATTATGAAGGCACTTTTAATTTTCCTCTTTTATTGCTCAGCAGGGAAATCATCAACACTTCTGAGTGAAAGTAAATATTGAAATGCTGCAATTTTCTTCCGAAGAACCAGTCAAATATTTACTGTTGCATATAGTGCCCTGTTTTTCATGACTTGCCAGAATATCTCATTTATTGAATACTTCAGTTATACACTGAAGAAGGTGATTTTGTGTTATGGTAAGCAGTTTATGCATTGTATGTTGAAAATAGTAGTTGAAGGGTAATAGAAATGGATTTAAAAATGGATCAAATAGGCTAGCCTGCTGCCTGCTAGTGCTGCTCTAACTCACAAATGCTGCTGTTTTGCTAACGAAGCTTGGCTGACTTGTAATAATTGCTTTGTTTTCTTACAAGTGCGTAGACACACCACCACTCTTTCTTCTGAATGAGTTCACTTTGCCATGAGCACCAAGTGGCATTATAACCTGTAATGATTTTACTGCAATTATCTACATTTGATCTTGTTTAGTATTCTCCTGAAGAAACACTTGGGCAAAGGTTTCAAAGCAAGAGTTAGGGTCCATTTTACTGTTGGGCATTTAAATCCAGATCTAAGTGTTGAAATAAGGTTAGGAATGATTGTATAACAGTTGCACCGTTACGAAGAGCTCTAGAAAGCATATGGGAACTCTAAATGAGGTTGGGGTGGACACTTGTTGTCTGTTGTACAGTTCATAGCTCTGTTATATGCTGCAAATGATTGATCAGCTGGTCCTTACATTTGGTCCCTTAATTCTGGTTAGTGTTTGATTCTGAGAGAAACATGCGCACCCATGTTATTTCTGTCTAGTGTAACAGTATTTCATAGTTGCAAACAGCTTGGACCTGCCAGCCACTTAACTTCTAGCACTATGCTGACATGCCTAAACTGAGAATATTGTTGGCTCAGGCTCTCTCTGTACTCACTTAAAGGAGGTAAGCACACTCCAAAAGCTGTTCATTCCTTTGAAAATCTCAGCTCCTTTCTGGAAGCATCTGTCTCTGATGATTATAGAGGGAGCTTATGATTATTGCACACCTACCTTTGGTACCACAGTTAAGTGTGATGAATCTGAATCTCGGCACTGCAGCATTCATGATGAATGAAAGATGTGAAATGTAATCTCTAAATGTAATCTGAAAACCAGTGGAAACCCACAGTATTTATCAGAGCTTGATGGAGATGCTAGAATTTCTTTCAGAGTAGCTTTGAAGTGTGGTTTAATAGACATAGTAAAGATTGTATACCAATTTAGTAAAGGTTTTATACCCTGGAGGCATTTGCAGGAAGCTGTTTATAGCAGGTGCAGCCTCCCCAATAGACAAAACAGAGCAGATAGGGTGTGCCAGAGCAGTTTCACACCTTGGCCATTAAGCTGCACCTCACAGTGATTGACAGGTGCCTCACAGTCTGGACCCTTAGTTAACGGGCTCAGGAACTGGGCTTATCTTGGACACTCTTGTGTGCAAGGTCTCTCCTTTGAGTGAGTATGTGCCCATTTTTGTTCATCTTCCCTTAAGGTTTAGGAAGTAGTTGTGTAGTAGTTAATTACTAACAGACATCTAAACACATGAGGAGTGCTGGGCAGCTTTGGTTGCAATAAGCCCCCATTTTGGGTAGTGGCTGCTGTTTGTTTTGTGGATGCCTCCATGACACCATTACGGATCCCAGAGCTGAAACTGTGTGCATGCTGTAAAATACTGATTTGGATAGGTGTGACATTTATTTTGTGTGGAAACAAATAATAGGTTAAGATAGAAGGCTGAATGTCTTGCTCTTGACAGTAGCTATGACCATGGATGCTCTGATGCATCTAAGTTGTTATAAGATAGCTATAGCCACAGTGTCTAGAAAAATGTTAGTTAAGTGATGCTGAAGAAGATATTAAAGAAATTGGCTTCAGAGATTCTTAGAGCATGATGAAGGCAGTACCTCTTATTTATGTATTTGTAAACTTAAATTAATATACAGTTCACTGAGAGGGAAAGAATTCTCTAATTTGTTTAATAAGACCATACTATAAGAGTATGGAGCGCTGGTACCAGGTGAAAAAAAAATAATGAAACAAGATATCACGAGAACAGAAGAAAATAATAATCTGGAACTAGAAAGATAGGGAATACTTTGAGAAGAAAAATAAAGCACCAAGACTTGTGTAACTGCAGCTCTTAGCAAGTGCAGTGACGTACCTCTAAAAGGTACAGTTTGGGTCCGTTATTAGTGGAGTGAGAGGAATATTCTCTACAGTGCAGATGTCCCGTATCAGTGCTTAGCATGTATTTCTTAAGGTATTCTAAATGTTTAATAAAGCTCCAGCTACAATAAAGCTTAAATCCCAAAGAACAAGAATTGTGACTCTCTGACAGAGTTCCCTGTTGACCCTGAAGATTTCTTGGCAGGAAGCCGATGGAGAATTAAAGCTGCTTTAGAAGTAGCACTGAGTGCCCTCACTTGCTCTCCTCCACAGGAAAACCATGCCAGTGGTGGCTGAGGGATAAGGGAGAGCTGTAGGAGACTGACACGCTTCTGTGCCAACTCCTTTGTGCCACCAGGGTGGAGGTTCCTGTTCATAATTTAAGCCCCTGATACAAGGGCTGGTAGAACATAAACACATCTGTGTTTTTTACAAAGCCTAATTAAAATGAGTTTGCATATAACTGATTCCTCTGATGTTTTTAGAGGGCAGTGTTCAAGTCAAGGTGCTAATGTTGTGGAAACATACAGAACAGCCAGAGAGAGAGAGAGTTTTCTGTAAATATGTATGAAACTGATGCCACTTTAGAAACAGTAATACTAGAGAATTGATAATTTTGTACATAATCAATGCTGTCACTAAGATAAACAAAGCACTTCAGAAATGAGACAAGAGCAACTGCTTTATCACAGCAGGAAACTGAATAGGAAGGGTTCAGCCACTAAGGGTCATCTAAAAGTTGAGTTACTGAAGTATTATTGATAGACCAAGAGAGATTTCTGTGTATTAGCCACATACACACATACATTCCAAACCTAGCCACTCATATGGAGCAGTTCCCCTCAGAACTGAAGGGTATGAGTGAGCAGAAAAACTTGATTTTCTAAGTAAACTCTCTGTTTAAATTAACACTATTTCCTGAAATACAGTATATGTATTTTACAAATATCTGGAATCTCTAGTACTTTAAATCTCTTACAATATCCTTACTAAGATTTCTCATTAACATCATTTAATAAGATACAAAAGCATCTCCTAGAATTCAGATGTACAAATGTCTCATGGGCCAGTCATCTCCAGGATTAGTTGCATTTGTCTTTAGGAGGACTACTGACATGTGTAAGGGGAGCTATTTCCAGGTCTTTAGAATCACAGAATCCAGGATTATGGAATAGACCTCAAAGCAGGTCTGGCTAAAGATTACTGCAGTCCAACTTGCATATATATATGTATCTATATAGATATATATTTGAAGCAGACAAAACCATTTAGAAATATTGGGAAAAAGTGCACCCCTTCCTTAGTGGGACTGAATCCAAGGTTCTGTTTTTCTAACTGCAGTTGTAATCAGAATCTCTGATCTTTAGAAAACATTTTCTTTGCCCTTCTTAAAGGATGCAATTATAGTGGCAGAGAAAATCTAAACCTGCTGGTCAGCAGGTGAGAAAAAAATACAAAACAAAAAACCAAGCCAACAAAACACCTTTACTATATTTTGAGTCTAGTGGTAGACAAAACCCCACATGATTCATTAACAACTTTCTGAGGTTAGAAGTTAATGGATTTTCATCTGAATGTGAGTTATCCTTACAGTCTTTGGATAGAATCTACAGTAAGTCTGCTGCCAGGATATGCTGAAAATATTTTAATGTGGAATGAAGCTAAGGGTAATCTACTTAGTCTAATGTTTTATGATGCAGATTCTTGCCCTATGCTACAGCTAACTTTCCTTCAGCAAATTTTTAAAAAGCCATGATCAAAACTTACTGCTGATCTAAAAATGGTAGGTAACCTCTGGGATTCAAGTTTATCTTGTGTAAAAGGTAAATATTAGGAAAGGATTTTTTTTGTTTGTAATTAAGCTAGCTGGAGTTCTCTGAGTGCAAAACACTAGGCAAGCCTGTACCAAAGCCTACTACAGCCAATGGGAAAACTAACTAGAGGCAATAGGCTTTGAATTGTTTTTTTAAGTGCAAAATACAGCTAGTAGATGCCAATAAAAGACTGGCAATAGGAAGCTGAAAAAATCTGCTAATACACAGGTCAGTTTAAGTCCAATTATAAGTAGTTTTCACAAGCTCAGTCTCCAGAACAGCAAAATATTTATTCTGAGCCCCAAATTTTAGATCTTTCCTTGCAAGAGAGGATACAGTGCACAGGTTATTTATGGCAATATTTAATCTGTATTTCCTGTGTTATATGAAACATGAATTTTTTTCTTTTCTTTTTGTGTAACTGAATAACACTTAAATTCATATGAAAGCATATATATCTTTCTCTGTGAAATAGACCATCATATTTTTAATGCTGAGGGTTATTATTACTATTACTGCATCTTTAGAGCTAATGGAAAAAAGCCAAAACCTCTCTTCCCTAATGTACAGAGAAACAGAGAACTTCATTCTTGCCTATAGGTCATCTTACTAAGCTTGCCAAACCATAAAAGGGCTGAATGGCGTAGAAAAAAAGTACTGTTTCACAACTGTGAATTTCTACTTAAATAGGTCTCCATAGTCCCATTTTCAGGGTTCATGGTATGGCTTGTGAATAGGACAGCATGGTTTTGAAACCAAAACCCTAATGCCCTGGAGTAATCATGGGATGGAGGAAACTTCAATGCAAAAGAATACAGATTTCTGTCATGGGCCAGTTTTGATTCAAGAATGCTAACATGATTTTCTCCAGCAGCCTTATTGGCTTTGAAGGCTCACTCACCTAATGTGAAGCTGCCTGCCATCTCCAGAATTTGCTTGCAGACTTCTTTCCTTTGTCCCCTGAGCATTCAGGGGCCTCTGCATGTATAGAAAGCAGTAGCTGTAGATTTCACAATAAGGAGCTGGAAAGAATATCAGGGTTGGCAATTTTTTTTTTCTTGTAAAAATAATTGTATTCTTTTTGCAGTCATAGAAAATAAGGCATATATTGGGCAGGTATGAAAAGTGGCTGCAGAAAAAGAATGGTGGTCTTAGGCTGTTTGGTCTTAGACATACTTTGAGATACCCAGTTTGAACTCAAGAGTGCCTGACACTGCCTGCTAGTGTATAAAACAGTATGAAAATACAGAAAGGGTGTATACTATAGTAAGGCAGGGTTAATATCTAATCATACTGTTCTCTTGACATCTTGCAAATTTAAGCTGTACCCACTTTGAATAGCTGGTACTTCCCAGCTGCATAATTTTTCAGATGCTTGACTAGAGCTCCTAAACTCCTATAAAGAGGGTGAAGAGAGACAACAAAAAGTCACAGCTTTATTTGCTCTGCCTGTATCTGTTAATGTTACTTGCAGCTAAGAGTGATAGGCTTCTAGATTAGGTTGCTCAGTAAGTCTTGCTCTGTGTCCAAATGGGAAAGCAGGGAATCCTGGGTGTCACAAGAATACATATACTGTGTAGGAATAGTGTAAGAAAATTAATATCTACCAGAGGAAATGAAACTAGTGAAATAAATCCAAGCCTTTCTAAACCTCTTCCAGTAGAAAGACACAATAAACAAATCTAAGTGCAATGAATCAAGGATGCATATAGAAAGCAATGCCTGAAAGAATCCTCTTAAGAAATAAATCGGTATAGCCCTATGTATAATGTCTGGCGAAGTTTCTAGGGAAGACTTTCCACTAAAGTCCAGTGAGATTATCTGGACCTCCCTAAAGTCACATCATCCTCAAAGGAAGCTGAGACCCAAGACAGAAACTTGCTTTGAGAGCAATAGCTTGCATTTCTCTTTTCCTTACCTCTCTAGAGGGAAAGGCTGTACAGTGACCTGTGTATAGTCATAGTACTAGAGCTGGGATTAAGAAAGCATTCAAATGACCGAATAGTGCAAGTATTACTAGAAGATAGCTAAAAGCAATATAAGTGATAAGAAGACATGTCTCTTGCTGCATATAACCTTTCCTATTCCAGCATCCTCAATCTCCCCCAAACCCACTAATGTTGCTGCTGTCTTTTAAGCTTGTGATTTACTAAACAGAGAAGGATATTCTCAACAAAGTACTTGAGATCTTGGTGTCAGGAGAAATCTGGATGAACTTGCATTTTAATTCATGTTTTTATTAGGAATGGCTCACTCCTGTAAGATCATGACTTCCTAGACAGGACAGGCAGGACTATTTAAGATTATGCCAGTAATATTTATAAACATTTTCTCTGATGCTCATCTAACTGCAAATCTTGAGAGGTGTGAAGTCTCTTCTGTGAGATGTGGATCACCTTCAGCCACTAGTGAATGTGATGGGAATATCCTGGTATCGACTCCTAGTTCCACTTCTGATAAATCTCTGCAGATTAATAGTTGCAGACAAGATGGATGTTCCAAAGTTCATTCCTCCTCCTCAGTAAAAGCATAGTGGAGAAGACAAATAGAACAACAGTGACAACATCTATTGTATAGGTTAATTCAAGTTCTCTGCTATGCAGGTACATAGAGATTTAATAAATAGATGCATGGTACATGTTCATTTCTTCTCTTATTTCAGGTTGGCAACTCTAACTAAATTAAATGTCAAGCACCTGCTGTTTCCTCCTCATCTTTATTACAACATTATTTGACATTCTGCGACATCTCTTTAAAAGTATTCAGGAATGAGTATATCATAATTAACTTGTCACAGATAGTGACAGACTTAAGGAAAGAGGAAGTAAGTCAAACAGAACAAATCACAAATTGGCAAGGAAAACAAGGGGGAAAAAACAAACCACAAAAGCTTCCTAAAGTTCCCTAGAACAGTGGCTTGGCTGCTCCCTGGCAGGGGAAGCTCAGCAGGACCTTGCATTCCAGCTTCATTTAATCACTGCTGCTGCTGTCACTCCACAGAGTAAAAACTGCTTTTGAACCAATTGCAAAACATCACAAATAGATTGCTAACACATGGAAGTCTGTACAAATGTCACCAGAGAGTATTCTGTGAAGGAAATGAATTACACATGTTTTAATTTGAAGTCTTCCCCTCTTGTGGACAGCTTTGCATTACTGCTGCAGTCATATGGCTAACTCAGTGCTTTCCCATGACTTCACAGCAGCACCTGTTTCTGTATCAGTTATTAGAAAATGTGAAATTCAGCAGACAGAAGTGGGAAGACGTTTTAACTTTGTAGCATATGTTTTGCATCTGTGATGGAGATGACAATGACCTGCTCACTGGAGTCTGAGTAAGCTGTTCTGTGCCTGTCTTCTGTTGACTTCAGATGGGAGGGAAAAAGGGCATAAAGGGAGGAAAGCTCCAACTGTTGACTTTTTAAGATTTCTGCCTGACTGTTAACTGTTTTATACTCCAGTGGTGGAATTCCCTTGATTTCAGTAGAGTTTCATCATTGCTCAGCTGGAGTAAACAGATCTACCTATTACAGATAGATAAGCTGTCACTATCCTGTGCACCATTCTTGCCCTGGGTTCTTTGCTGCAACTCAGGGAAAATGAGCCACCAGTCAATGATTCGTGCACTTAAGGAAGTGTTTACTGAACACAACAGTGTACAATGCTGAGTGGCTTTTTTCATATTTTCTAGAAAACTTGTATAAATGAATCTTGCAGAGAGAACTGCTGGATTCCTCTAAAATATTGAAGCAATGCAAGGGAAGAGCTTGGTAGCTTATGTGTGGTGAACATCATGTGCAAGCAAGCGCATGCATTTGGAAATGTTACTCTTTGCTGGAAACGTATCTGAAGCTTCTAGGAAATGATGACTTTATCTTTAATAAAACAAGTATTAGTTTGAGTCTTTATACTTCAATGTTAAACTGAATCCTCAGAAATGTGGGTGAAGCATTACACGCCCAGAATTTACCACTCAAATGTTTACAATGGAAAACATACTACTGTCTAGAACTGGAAATAGTGGTTGGTGTGAAGCATGAAGGACAACTTGGTTTAAATTAATTCTTGGCTTTCAGAAGGAAAAAGGGAAGAATAGACATTGAGAGAGCAGTGATTACTGTCCTGTTTATGTGTGGAAGAAACTTTATATTTGTGCATCTGAAGCCCAAGAAAATCTGAATTATGAAAGAATCTGAATTATAAAATGATCAACTGCAGGAGCACAGCCTCAGCCAAATTGAATCCAGAATTTTCTGAGATGATATGGGGCATAGAGGCCAGTATCAAATATGGCTGAAACTTATTCCATTCTTCCATCCTCTAAAAACAACTTTTTTTCCAAGGGGCTCATTCTATTCTAGGCAAATAGTGGTAAACTAATGCAATCAGGACGTAGTTGCTGTTGTTTTTGTAATGTCAGGAATTGTCATTATAGACAAAGGAGGAAAAATGATCATGTCCCTACCTCAAAGGCTTTATTATTGAAAAAAATGAAGCTATATAGAAGAGTAAGTTGCTGAAAGGGGAATATGATATTGAGGATTTATCTGGCTGTGTGGTATCTGTTTTGCTAAAACTAATTCTTAAGACAGGAGTCCATTTTTATATAACTTCCTGCTTGTCAGCATAAGACTTCTGGGTGTAAAGCTCATAGCATCAGTCTGAAGCAGGACATTTAGTAGTGTGGATTTATGCTGGAGTACTGGCACCAGCATCTGTGGTCAAGTGGTCATTAAAGCAAATAATGATATTAGTTTTGTGCTGTGGAGGGTGTGTGTTTGTGTATATATATGTACACACTGCTGTTGTTTCCCTGTTTGAAATAAGGCAACGGCTGAGCCAGGTGTACTTAGGTTTTGGTCAGGGAAAGAAATCTTCCTTTAAATTGCTTTGATTATTGTGCACTAACAAGCAAACTCTATATAAATCTCTTGTTTAAGATGATGCTGGTTTTTAAAATCCTGTGAAATCTGATCGAAGACTTGGAAGATCAGTTGCTTGTCCCCCTCATCTTACAGGGACTATCTCTAAAGGCTAGGTCTCAACTGCAGGCAGAATAAATGAATTCAGAATCAGTTGGAACAGCTATTTTTCCCATGTGAACTTCAAAAATCAGTGTTTAGTATTTTTTGTATTTGTATTGTACTAATACTTGGAGGCGGAGACCGCAGTACAATTTTCAAACAAACCAAAACAAAAAAGGTAGGCTCTCAAAGCCTTTGCAGAGAGGTAAAGAATATGTGGACATAAGAGACAGAATGCAAGGAAAAAAGCAAAAAGGCCAGCATTATCGGTCAATAGTTGTCAGTCCAGTGGCTACCTAAATAACATCTGACAGGTTTGGCATTTCTAGCACTGCCAGCTTAACTGATTGAAAACTAGTATCAAATGTTAGATATTTTGCTGGTAGATATTTCACATATTTCATCCTGTAAATAATTTTCATCATGTAACACATCACTTCTGTTTCAGGTTCTAAGTGATGCTAATTTGGTTTGGTTTTGCTCCACAGATGACTGCTGCAATCAAGAATCACCCTGCTGAATTCTGAAAGTCAGATCACACCCTGAACAGATAAAGCTCTGTTTTGAAAAGTAAAAAATAAATAATAATAATAATAAAAAAATCAGTAAGCAAGAACCACTTAAGCATTTGAAAAACTTTCAGCTTCTAATGTAAGAAGCCTGGACTAATTTTAACAGTAGAGAAATAGATGTTAGTAGGGGAAAAAAAAGTGAATTTTTTGGTACAGAGCAAATCAAAACATAGTGTCATTACCAAACGTTAATTTTAAATTGTTATGTCACATGTAAGATTTTCAGCAATATGGTTTGAGAACTGTTGAATTATCATTTGCTAGTATTTCTCTGGAAAGACTGGTAGATATAAGGTGTAGGGCAAAATGAACTAGGTGTTACAACTTGAAATGTGTAAGTAAACAGGCCTGTGTGGATTTTGGGATGTGTGTAGGCAGGAGAAACATCACTGGAGGAAGATGAGTGTGACCACAGCTGTTTGTGTGTTACTTTTCCCAACAAAGCCTGGAGGTGAGAAGCTGTAGAATTGCAACTATTGTTGCTAGTAATTGCCAGGTAGACTGTTCAGCTGGAAATCTTTTTTTGCCCTGAGGTAAGCACTCAGAATAGCTATTCCCCGTTTTGAGTTGCCTTTCCTACTCTAAACTGTGCACTAACTACTGTATCAGAAGATGGAAGGAGAATGGAGTGACTACTCTTTTCCTTCTTCCTATCCATATTTTGCTCTCAAATTGCTGTAATTATCTTTCTCCTAAAATGGATCTTACTGCACACTTGAAGCTTTGGAAAGGGGAGTGGATTTCTTTAGAGGGAATATGCTGGGTAAAATACTTTCCTTTTTTTTTTATGCATTGAACTCTTATTCAGTTATTTTTGAAATAAAAGATGTCTAGTATAATTTTGCCATGAAAGGTTATTTTCTCAGTTTTTAATGCAATCCATTTTAAAGCTGTATATACAAATTCTTTCTTTGCTCACATATTTTTTTCACTCTGAACTGTTTGAATATATTGCTCAAGGAAATAATTGACATCTCCCAACAGAGTCATAAGGACATAACTGTGAGTGATCTTGCATATCTAAGACTCCCATTGAAACTGATGGGATATCTGCATAGTGAGAACTAAGACCAAACCTTATATATATGTACGAGATGGCAAACATACAGATTTTTGTCACTTCGCAAGCACATGAGCAGATAGCAGTTTCATAAGAAGTGTTTCTCATCATAGCTTACTTGTTTGAAACATTCCCCTAGAAATGAAAACATGGATTCACCTTGCATTTTATCCTTTACACCTGTAGTATAATGAACGCATGGCACAGCTTTCAGAAAATAAATCAATTAATATATATGAAATTACTGGGTACTGCATAAATGTCTTAAATGTGCAATGATAGCCTGCTGTATTTAGAACTAAGTTGACTGCCTGCACTTTTTGATGTTTTCTGGGTATATAAACAGTAGACATGTCTGTTGCTTTGGTATCTTCAAAGAGGTACAGGCTTCATGATATCCCCAAACATTTGTACGTGCAGAAAACTACGCCTCTGCCATACAGCCCCTGCTTCTTTTGTGAAGTAATTTATCATTGGTCTAGTAATGAATAGTTCAAGATAAAACATATTTTGTTCCCCTGTCTTTTGCTTAGAAAATGCTATGATTTTGTATTCTGCTATGTGTACTTCCATACTAGAAAGCTTATGGTTAATTTCTTTCATTATGCCATGTTAACATGAAGAGGCATTAAAAGAAATCCCTGTGAGTGATTGCTTGCTTCCCATAGAATAATCATTTCTGTATGTATACTCTTTGCCTCTGCAGGCGCTTGGTATACAGCTGCCAAGAAATTGTTTTTAAAATGTCCTGCCATTAACATGGTCATATTTCAGCCTGGCAACCTGTAAAGGGCTAATTATAGTCAACAACAATTAGTCAGCCAGTCCCACAAGGGGGAAAATGTAGCTATCAGCAGCTATGGTGCTGATTGCAGAGGCCAGTGGGCAGCCCGGGATGAAAGCAGAGGAAGAAAGAATTTTTTCCTTGGACTTGGACTGATCACTGGAAAGCAGACAGTTATCCACAGAGCTCTAGCTCTTGCTGGCCTGACTATGAGCATGGGTTGGTAAAGGGGTCTGCTCACCAGCTCTGTGTCTGGCCAGCATAACTTCAGAGGTGGCTTTTAGCTGTTTGAAGTATTGCTGTTGTAAATTTTGTTTGAATAAAACTTGGCTTCCATTTTCAGGGCTCTTTCTACTTCTAGTCTTGCAGAAAGGTTGGCCCACACCTGCCTCTGATTCCCTGACCAGGGGTCCCTCCATGCAGCCCCCTGCTCACCATTCCTGCTGGCTCCCTACAATGGCAAAGTCCTTGAGGTTCCCTTTAGTAGAACTTGGTGACCTATAACAGTTGCCACAACAAGCAGCAGGTAAAAGCAGGAATGCTAATAAATAATATTTACATAAAAACAGTGAGAAGTAATGACAAGGGGTGATAGGAGGGAAAAGCGTGCTGTTCTGAATGGTTTTCCTTATTAGGGGAGGTGCAGGGTTGTTGCTGGTGAGCAGCTGGATCTCCATGGTGCCCTGTGCACCTCTTTGGTCTTCAGGTCAGGCTTTGGATACCTTTTGTTAGGGGACTGGGGAAGGGAAAAGGGATGGTGCCCAGACAGTTTGTGGTTGTGTTTTTTTTTTTTTGTTTTTTTTTTTTTTTCCCCTGGGGTGTGACTGGCACAGAGCTTAAGTATATGCTTCTTGTAGACACAGCCTCTGACTACACCTGTATTTATTTATAATGTTTTTTATAAAGCCATGTTTTCAGGACCTGGCCTGTTGAAGCTCAGTGGCCCCTCTTGGGCTGAAGAATAATATTCTGTGCATTAGGGAAATACTCTTTTTTTCAGACACGTTATAAGAGTTGAAGAACTACAGAGGCTGGAGGAACACAGGAGTGAAAGAGGTGGGCTTTGCCCTTTTCAAGTGTGTACAATGCCTGTCTTTTGTGATATTGAGTCTCATAAGAAAGCTGGGTATCTCATAGAGATAAATGTAGCTCCCACTGCTACTAGAATCCATTTTTTACTGACTTACATGAGAGTGGGGTCATGCTGTACTGCATTTAACAAACTAGGATGTTATTTTGAAAAAAATTTCTGGCTCCCTCCTGCGATTTGTTTTATACAAGGCATTGATATGTCCCTATAAATACTTTCTTACTGAGATGCAAACCATCTGGTAGTTCTTAAAATTAATTTTTCTTTGGCTCTGAGTTCTACTGATTACTACTTAAGCTTCAAAATTTCATTTCCAATGTCTAATATTGATTCAGTTAAGTTTATGTGGACCTTCCTCCCCCCAAACCCCCCTCCCCAAGAAGATTTCCATTCATATATCTTAACCATAATTCCTAATGTCTGTGGTGAATGGCATGTACTTCTTGGAGCAGAATCAGAGGTTATCCTTTAACATAAAATATCTATTAGTCAAAGGCAATTGCATTGAACGCTTTTTTTGGTACTAAGTTACAGTAAGGGAGGTAATTTTTTTTTGAGGTTTGTTTCATGTGTTGTGTCAGTAGTGCAGCTGATCACACAGGAACATGAAAAATTGTAATAATTACATTACTGTCCACGAAGTTTCTACTTTGTGGGGAACTGGAGCTGGTGATACCTATTTGTAATTAGCTTTCTGAAGGTCTGTAATTACACATTTGGAAAATGATGGCATTTTGTGAAGTACATTTTACTCATTGTTCAAAAGAACAGATGACTGTAGACAAGAAGTACATTGTAGTGGCTCTGAATTACATTTAAGTGTTTGCTGGTTAATACTGCTTAATCTGGTCTTACTACTTCTATTATTTTTGAGTGTTTGCTTGATTTCAGCATGATGGATTTTATAATATTGTCATGTCTTTTTGTTCTGGCTTCAAATTCCAGTGAATATATAAACTTCTAAATGGTCTGTCAGTGCTGTCATGTATATACACTTGCCATATAAGCCCATCTCTGTTTACATACCATGTATGTGGAACTGAAACGGATTTGCTGTCTTTGTATCTTCTGTCCCTGATTGCTTCACTTGCTCTATGCCTTTTTATCTCCCTCTCCAGGATTTACAGTGGCATTTCAGTTTCATGAGGTGTTGCAAATAACTGTCATTAAAAAGAAAAGATCTCAGAGGAAAACACTTTCTCTTGTGGTCCTCCTCCTCCTCCATGAAAAGCTCTACTCCAGCCCCAACAGGGAACTTCATATTTTGCCAGATACACTCTATAACTGAAGGAGTCCAGGCTGCTGTGAGATGAATACATGCATTTGGTTAGTGATGTGTAATGGCTGAGTTTTGCTAGTGACTGATGCTGGTCTCTCTGTAATTTTTTATTTTATAAAGTACATGAGTATAAAATGCAGGTTAATAGATATATTATATGTTATTAAAACATACTTCTATGAGGTTTTGAAAAACTGTTATTTTTCTGAAGTGTTCTCTATAAAGCCAGCTTTTGTAGTGCCATGACTAGAAGTCTTTTTCTCTCAAAAGAGATGATGTACAGGAAGAAATTTGAAAATGTAGGTATTCAGATAGTAATGTCTTGTGAAGTCATGTCATTCAGATAACAATATTCAGCCCATCTCACTGCCCTACTCTGAGGGGCTTTTATTTAGAAAAAGCACATTTTTAATATGATATTTGTAAATAAATTCCTTAGACCTTTTTTTGTCAAAATGAGGGTTTGAAAAAAAAGTTCACTTGTGCCAACCTGAATCCCTTTTCCACCATTATTCCAAGTGAAATATTGCTTACTGATAAACATAAAGATGCCACCAGTATAGCAGCTTTTTGCATATTATTATACTGTGCATCTAAGTCTGACAGTATATAGTCTTTCTGGCATATGTTCTAATTCTTATATACCTTTTCTCAGCTGCTTATTCCTACTTCGATTTAATTTGCAGCCCCATGACTTGTACTGGAACAGCTGTATGTGGAACCATGCTCTAAACAGGATTACCATCTAACAGTCCTCCTCTCACAAAAGCATGATGTTGGCTGCAACTTTGTACATGCTTAGAGGCTGAATGCAGGTAGTGTGCAGGGGATTGATACAGACCCGTCTCAGACTTTGCTCAGAATACTGGAGATGTAAATGCTGATGTTTTTAAAGAACTTTGTGGGCTTTTATTCCATGTGCATCATATCATCTCAGATATTTATATCTGAGATATTAGTGACTATTTGAAGTCCAGGATGGTCTAAACGTGAATTTTTGAGGAAAATACTCATATTTTAAAGGTAAAGATTAAAGTCTAGAATCTGAAGACCAATTCAGTCGCAGAGTAGATGTGACTAAGATTAAAATGATAGCATTTCTGTTTGGATGCAGCACAAGACATGAACATTACGCTGTCAAGTAATATAATGGGTCATGAGAATTTTGAAGGGTGCAAATATAAAATCAAGAATAAATTTATGTATTTTGAAATACTGAGAGCTCTTTCCCCTTTTGCTGTTCTATAACTTTTATTTGTGAACTTCAGTTATGGTTCTGGGCTTCATTTTCCTCTGTGCACTAAAAAAAAATTGGGGGCTTATTAATTCCGGTCTATTCAGTGTCTATCACAAATGTAAATGAACAGTCTGTAGTGTTGGATGCTCTCTGGACTGCTCTGATGATCATGTTGCCATGGTGATAACAGAGTATACAGGTTCATGAGACAGTATTAGTAATGTAGCAGTTTGAAACTTAATCAACGTACTGCTACTTCTCTGGATTTCAATATCACTTCAGCAAAATTGAATTCTAGTCAGTTGTCAGTCCAGTTTATTTTCTATGGATTTCTTCTACAAAATTTCCCTCTTTATTTTAGGCACTGATCATGATACAGTAATTGAAATCTCTAGTGGTCTGTCATAGTGATTATATGACTGTCTTGTAGCAGGCAATCTGTAGCTGTTGAATTCAACAGCAAACAGGTAAGAAATATTTTGGGCTGAATACACAAATTATAACTTTCATCATTTTTATTTTTCCAAAACACTTATCTTGGATAGTTTTGTTAATTTTGGAAAACTTTAACCACAGTCTAGAACTTGAAAATGTCTGTGCCTATTAGAAGTAAGTTCAAGCTGTCAAAAATAACCAAATGAATGTTGTCTCATAGATCTTAAAAAAAAATACACTGAGGAGAAGATATCTTACCCTTATGAAACATTAATCAAAAATATGTTCACTGCAGTACTTCAGATTCTTTTGCTTCTGAGAGGATTTAAACTTCTAAAATCATGTCACCTAATGACTATTGATAATTATTAATCTATTGGTAGCATTGTTAAAGGCCAACAGTGAAATAGGGATGTATATTTTGAGATGAATGTTGGTATGTAGTTAAAAAAAAGGCAAATTCTTCCCATGTGAATAGCCTTGATCATATTGGTTCCAGAGTAGAATAAAAGCCTGAAGTTTTCTGTACTACATGTCAGTATGAAGAATTATAATTTGTTGGCTTTGAGCACTACATTAATGACATTAAACATGCAAGGTAATAACAAAACTGAATGTACACCTTTGAATCATAAAACACAAAAGTTATTCTCTGAAGGTTTGTGACATCAGAAAACAGTGCACATGCATAATGCAACTGTCCTTAGACTGAATATAGGTCTGTAATTTCATGGCCTCTTCTTATACCACAGATATTCAAACCTAGCTTTTATTGGTTTATGAGCAGCAGACTACAGAGAGTAAATTTGTTTTGATAGACAAGGAGGGTCACTTCTAGAAATGGAATGTCAGAAGACATTGAAACTAAAATGAATCTGTACCAAAAATATGTCAATCTACAAAGTTTCTACTCTTCTTGTAGTTAAGCAGTATCATTCATACACAACCAGTTCCAATTTTATGGTAGTGATAGTTTAAATATCTGTGTCTCTCTTCATTCTATTTGAATGGGTTTAATCATTGGTAAAACCAAAAAAAAGCCATCTTTCTGAATAGAGTGAAGGGTAGAAGCTGCTATTACCAGGTTACAGACTAGAAAGTGGAGTACTGAAAAGGGATCTGTCTTCTGTTGGGTTATGTGGGGAGTTGTCACCTTAGCAGGAAACAGAGCTCTGAAACCCTTGCTCAGGGTCTTTTCTAGCATCTGCAAAACGTTTGCTCTTCAGGCCTGACCAGCTTATAGTGCTGTGGAACACAGATTAGAGAGGACAGAAGTTTTTAGTTTTGTGTATGCTTGTGTGTATTATTTTAAACTACTAAACTAAAACCACTTGACATTTATTTATTTACATTTCAAAGGACAGGTTATGGAAAGGCAGAGAAGAGTACCTCTAAAAATACATGTAATTGGCTGCAAGGTTAACTAGTTTATGAATTTTTGTGGACAAAATCAACCTTATTGACTCAAAGGTGCAATTTTGATAGTCTAAGATCTCTTTCCTACCAGGTATTTAGTGTATAAGCTTTCAGAAATTATTTGGCCTTAGTGTTTTATTGGGTGGGGAAACTAAAACAGCTCTCTCAAGTTATGTTGTAGGACTATATTAATTCCTGGATGAAATAATCTGTAGTCTACAGTGCTCTCCAGATTCCTTATACATAGACTAACTATATCTTACATGATCTACCAAATCGGTACTTTCCTTTCAACCTCCTGCTGAACAGGTGGGATGCCTGTAAGAAACCATTATCAAAAAAGAAAAGATTTAGAGGGCAGAACATGGCCTGATGGGAATACAGGGAGGAAAATCGCTCTGAGGCAGACCTGGAATTACAATCACTCCTTAAATTCCATTTCAGTCCTCCAAAATAGCTCTTATGAAGGCTGCTAACAACAGACTGGTTTGGGGCCCTATCTTCGCAGCTGAGAAGTAATGGTAAAGAGCTGTTACCTTTTCTTTACTGCCCTGTTTTCACACATAGCTTTTGCCAAAAATCTGTAGGGCAGTGATGAATCATGCCTCTAAAGAGAATGCGTGCACAAGCAGTGTGTGCACTTGGACCCCAGTGAGTTGCAGTAAGAGTTCTGTTTGACTTCTTCAAGGCTCTGAATCCCAAGCAGCCGCGTGGTTTGCCCTCCTGCTCCCTCCCTTCTTGTAAGCCTACAGTAGTTAAAAAAGTTTCTCAGGGAAATGCAATTAGTAACAAGATTTAATAAAAGCAAAACAACTGAATATGAGGAGAGGAGTCACTATTCTTTTGTTCTTCCTATGTAATGTAAGATAATGGTGAGAAAGCGATTACATTACAACTAAATGAATTAAACAAAGCTCCAAAACATAAATTAGAATTTAACTGTGCCATTAAAAACTAATTTAATTTTCAAGCTATCATTACTAGATAATAAAGACCTACTGCAAAATGCAAACAATCTCTTGTGAACACAGGGAAAAAAAGCAAGCAATAAATCTCATTGAGCAGATAAGTTTCTGTTACATTAGTAGAGGAAAAAAATGCTGAATGGGTGTTTTAGTACATAATGAGAATGAGTAAGTAATGGAACAGTTGGGCAGCTTAATTTTAGTCATAAATGGTTTTATAGTTAGGGGAAGACCCTATGGAATATTAGAAAATTTATGCAGTATTGATTTTCTTGGTATGAAACTTTTTTGAATCAAAAAGCTTCTGAATTTACAGTAACATTAAGTTAACATACACTAGATGTTATCCTTAGTTTCAGAAAAAACCAGTGAGTTGAAGTCATGTGGAGAGATATGGCATAAGAATACACAGCGTGAGGGTACATCAAACGTGCTTGTTTTCCTCAGACAAAAATGGCCTTCAGGCTGATTAATACTTGCTGGAGTTTTATCTAGTATTAAATTTGTGTGCTAGCTGGGGTAGAACCTACTTCCAGGTTTGCAGATGTGAGCAGACATTTGCTCTGTTTTTTGCTGTTTCCCTTTGGTTTTGGTTTTCTGTGTAAACTTATGTTGGTCCTCATTTCATCTTGCAGTACATGTCGGAAAACATCATAATCTCTATATCTCTTGATGCTTTTAATATAGTTGCTGTAGGCAGCGTGTGCCTTGGCGGTGCAGTCCAATGCGGTTGTTTTGGCACGGCACCACCGGCAGCTACGCCGGGAGCCAAGTCTTTAGGAACTTCCAAAACATTTTGCTGCCGTGCCTTCATTATATGGTAGTGCCAGCAGGTGGCAGTCCGGTACTTTGCTTCTAGTCTACTAGCGGTCAGATTACAAAATTATAGTTTTAATTTTAGTCTAATTAATATTTTTGCTAAAAGGAATGCTTTTTGCTTGATTATTCTAGTGGTTTTGTTTCCTTTTCTCTCCTCTTTAACCAAGGCTCTGCAGGAAGCCCTCCCCTCTGCCTTCTTTTCTGTGTGATACCAGGGTTTAAACTTCACCTCCAAACTGTGGTTGTGTGAAACTTGACAATAGGTGTATGAAAGTCGCTGTGTAGTGTGTCCCCGTGGCATTGACAGGACTATATAATTTATAAGCTTTGTATTTAAGACTCATTTCATCTGAGTAATTTTAATCACCCTACCTGCAATTCTCCCTGTGGTATCATGAGGTCAGACACTCCCTCGCCTCAGTGGCTGTGTCATGTTAATGGATGAAGCTAAAATAGCTGCCATGCTCAATCACAGAGGCATAAGGAATGTAATTTGTAATTTAGGTGCAAACACTTAAGCACATGTACAACTTAAAGCATGTGAATTGTTTTCTTAGCAGATGGAGCTACTCAGGGATTTAGTTTTCTGTAGGCTTAGTGGGGCATTGGGCAGGACTGGGACATTGCTAGTAATCAACATGTAGAACTGGTCAGGGTACTTGAATCGCTTTGGATACAAAGAGCTGTATTAGTAAAGGTGACATTATTATATTGAAGAATATCCCTTCTGTTTGGAAGGATAGCCACTAGGATAAGAGTCCTCAAAGAGAACCCTTGCACTGTTCCTTTTACTATTGCTTAAAAAAAAATGATTTGTGTTCCTATAAATGCTGCTTATGCTGCTTCTTTTGGTGCATACATAATACACACTATAAGAACCTCTTCCAGTACAAGAGCATAGACTTTGTCTTTTCAGGGGTATGATTTTTCTGACGAGTGTGTTTGGGAACTTGGGGGATTCTGGAAGCTATGGCTGAGCAGAATAATTAGCAAGTATCTCCTGGGCTGTCATTTTCACCAGCTTTTCCTGGTGCAGACTTGTGCAGAGCAGCGGAAGGGAATGTGCTAGAGCGTTGGCAGAGGTTTACAGAAGGAGCTTGAAATCTATCAACACAGATGATTGCATTTGGGGAAAAAAAAAAATAAATCTTAAACCTTTTTCTAATCTTACTTCCCATTCTGTCTAGACATGATTTTACACTGCAGGCAAAGTTTGTGATGTGCATTAATGATACACTCTGAGCGTAAACCTCTTTATGCAGGCATGCTACTCCTGAAATGTGATGGTCAACACCAGTGACCAGTGAATAGACTTAGCTGATTAAGAGATACAGCCTGATCCCAAGGCCAAGGTTTTATTGCTTGCGTGGCTTTCCAACTCTGCAAGCTGCTTTGTCATTGAATCCTCCACCACTGTGTTTTCTAAAAGGGAAAAAAAGCTAAGCATAGACTAAGAAAAAGAGATTGATAGGTTATAATAACTCCATAGAATGCTGCTTAGTGAGTAGGCTTAATAATACTAGTAAAGTACTATTATAAAAAGTTGGAGTGGGTTAGAATATGTATAAATGTACTACTATACTGTACTGTTCCTTCAGTCTTGCTGTGACACCAATCTTATCTGAAAAAGTACTAAGATCAGATTTCCCTGAATTAAATAATATATAACCCCGTAATTAGTGTTCTGGAAACCCCTTGGACTTCAGAGGGCATAAAATGTTGGCATAATTTGTCTCAGCATTAAGGTATGGTGCAATATGTTTTCACTGGCCTTTACAGGTATGATTCCACTAAAGAAAATAGGACTGCTTGTGTGACTGCAAGTACTGTTGCAGAATTAGTCATCATTCTAGCACATTGGGACTGGGTAGTTTAGGTAATGCACAACTGTAACACAAGAGTGATTAAAAAACAGGTAATCACCCATAATGCTAATGGGCCTGTTGCCACTGAAAAGAAATGTCAATTAAAATCCTTATGAATTATTTAAACATGCTCCCCAACCCCCCCCCAGTTTGATTCTAAACTGAGTGTTAGCTTTAGGTCAGAGTTTTATGTGGAAATCTGTAACCCTTCTGAGCTGCACATGCACTCATTAGCTACAGGCACATTTGCAAATGTGCTGGAGTTCTCTCTCATAGCTGGCAATCTATTAAATAAAGATCAGGTTCCCTCCTTGAAGCCCTGGTGCTGTTGCCTCCTACAGGAATGTGCCTTACACAGTTCTAAAAGCTGTCTTGGCCCAAGGATTCTTTATCAGATTTGAGGAAACGACCAGCTGTCAAATTATCAGCTATGAGGGTTGCCTTTTATTTTACTTGGACTTCAGGCAATTAGTATTCAGCCTCTAGCAGTAATGTAATTATCCACAAAATATTAACAAATTTGCAATACTCTGTGTAATGCCTCCCTTCACCGCTTGTGGTTGTATGAAACAAATGAGAGGTGTCATCATCTGAGTAATTCTTAAGTTCACAAATGTGTGAAACTTCATGCCACCTGAAGCATCTGCCTTGTGGTATTCGTCACACTTGGCCATTTTAACATGGGAATAATAAATGTTACCAACTCTGACACTGTCATAATAGACTCCAACAAATATTCAGTTGTTACATGCAAAGTGGAAGCACTCCCACAGAAAAGACCTACAGAAATCAGTCAGAGTTCCATGCAACCGAGAATTTAGGATGGCTTCCTGCAGAGGGGGAGAGGAGGACTGAAACTTCCTTCCCTGTCAAGCCTGGACTGGGATCCAGATTTAAATTGCACAGTGCAGGTAAGATCCCTGGCTGATAAGAGACAGTGGAAGAGAGGGACTTTCCAAGTCTCACTATATCTTTATTGGCTTTGTGACATTTTCCTATCTCCATTTCTTAACCTTCCCTACAATTTCTTCAGAACAGTTTTTCATCTAAAACATCAAAGGAAAGTTAAGCAGAAATCAGTTTTTGTGGCAGCTAAAACTGTACTACTGATGAGTAAAATATTCAACAATAATGGCTTCTTACTGTTACTGTCATGACACAGAAGGATTGGTGTTACCAATGCTTGGGAGCTATTGATAGTACAAAAGTTCCTGGGATAATCCTGACAGCTCTGGGATTTTGTATTCCTTAGTAAATCCCGTCTCAGATGTCAAGGTTGGGTTTTTATGTTTCCTTTTTCCTCTTAACAGTATGTTTACAGTTTTTGCAACAATATCCTGGGATTTGTGTTTCCGTAAATCTGGTAAGATTGATGTGGTTAATCTTCCTTGCTGCTTTCCAAATGTATACCCTGTTTCTCAGACTTCTTAAATAAGTATTTTGTATTAGCCTGTATGTATTTCTCCCTGTCATCTTCTTCACATCCTACTTTCCCAATTCTACTTCATTTCATTAATCAGAGTGATATATTATAAATGTCACTTTCATAATACCTAATCTGGTCCAGTATTAGAATAACTTCCTTCAGTTTTCATGTGCTTCAACATTGTTTCTTGTCCTTTTTTTATATATAAAAAGGAGTCAGTTGGCCAAAAATTGAAGAATCTCATGTATTCTTTTCAGTTCTCTATTCTGACTAGTTCTTTTTACCATACAGCAGCAACTACTGAAAAGGGAAGTAAGGGAGCTTTTTTAGAGAAACCTAAGTCTATAACATACCATTTTCTGCATTGGAATGTGAAAATGGAAACTTTTTCAGCAGTCATCTCTCTGTTCATTGAAGATAAGAGTTCCACGTTATTGTTATTTTGTCCATAGATTCATTATCTTTTTTTTTTTCCAAGTGGAATTGTATAAGCCACTTATCTGCCCATGATTCTAGTCTAGCCAAGTCCTTGTGAATTCTATTGCTTCTCTGTTGTGCATTTCTTGATTCCCTCATTTCATATCATCAGCACATTTCATCACCTTGCTGCATTTTCCTTCTTTATGGTTTATAAGGCAAACAAAATCAATACTAATTTTACAGTATTCCACAAGTCAACTCCTTCCATTTGGAACTATTTCTAGTCATGAGTACCTTCTGGCTCTAGTATGCTATCTAGTTTTTATCCACTTAAGCAGATCGTCTCCTGTATCTCATGTGCTGAAGTGAATATGCAACAATTTTCAAAGCATCTTATAGCATTCGACATTAGAAGCCAAGCGCTGCTTCCAGTCAGGTCTGAAACAGGCTGACCAAAGAGTTGTGTAAGCTCTTTAAAATGCAAATGAATTTGGAGAGATTATCCCTAGATGTTACTTAGAACAGAAGAGCTCTGTAGTATTCCTGTCTGCTGCATCTTTGCTCATTCTTGTCTCTCTGTTACGAGGCTCTTTTGTGTGTAATTATATGACAGGGAAGTTTTTTTAGCTGGTGAAAATTGGTGAAGCTTGACTAGTCTCAGTGGTGTTATGGCAATTTATACTTCATTAGCACTTGGTTCAGGCTGCTTAAGTGATGAATGACAATAGTGCCCTGCCACAATGATATATGAATATGCTTTTGTGATGTCGATAATCAAGTATCATGGTTACTTGCAGTCATGATGACCTTCTATCATGATCAAACTCAAGATATTTTATAGCAAGAAGGCAAGACCCTGACATTTGTGCAAGAAGAGCAACTGTTCACTCCAAATTAATATTAGGCTGTTGTAACTCCTTGCATTGGTCACTGAAAAAAAAAAGCCAAACAACATCAAACTGCTGCTTCTGCTTTCTTCAGAGCAGACCCAGCCTATTATCCAAAATATTTACAATCACTATAAAAATAAACACATCTTTGCAAAGTCATAAAATACTACATTGCTGCAATGGCAGCTATATCATGTTTTACATGTTATTTAATGAGAAGCCTACATATGAACTTCCATCTGGAATATCTGGAATGAGATGCATTAGTCAATGAACCTATAAGGAAAGAGCTTGTGAAAGGAGGAGAGAGATCTGTGTGTGCCTTTCTTTTGCTACAATGTACAAAACCAGCTAGCAAGAATGAATGAATACGTTCTTGGGAATTTCATTTTGTATAAGGACTGGACACTGACATTACAGTTACCTTTAGAGTGGACACCTGGTCTCATCATACCTGTCATTTCACACACAAAAATAACAGTGAGGGACAGTCTACCCTTAAAAATCAACATAAAGTCTGGAAGCAAGGGGAGGGAAGCATCAAGATGTGAAGTAAATTGATTAAATTAAAACTTTAAGTGGCTTTAAAGGACTTTAATTTATATCCCTTGAAAAATAATATGTTTTAAGCAAGCCTTCAAAAAAAGGAGATTCATATCTTCATGAAGCCCATCCTATTATATCCACTGACATGTACAAATCAAACAGAATTTCTTCAGTGCCCTTTGACTCCACAATAAATTCTGACACAAAAGAGATGCTGTCCTTTCATTTCCCCAATATGAATGTTATCTTCCCTGCTATTACTAGTTCATGTACTTGTGTCTGACATTAACAGGACTGTTAGCAATAATGCCTAAAACAGCTTCTCATATGTAATATAGTGGGTAAAGGGTGGGTCTGCATGTTGCAAGCGTTATGGGATGAATTTGTTTGACTTCAAAAGAAGAGGAAAATCTGTAATTCTGCTTCATCAGAAACAGTACTGTGTCTACAACTGTCTGGCTTTTGATATTGATCTGATTCAGTTTTAATGCTTTATTGTTTTAAGGTGAGCTTTTCTTCTTTATCATTATTTCAGGACTGTCCTCAAGGTCTCTGGACAAGATAAGATGCAGGATAACAGCAAAGAGCCCTTTCTAGCCATGTTTAAATGCTTGCTCTTTCACATTAACTATTATTTTACCTACTGTTCTCTCCCTGGATTGCACAGCTTAATTGTGTTTGTCAGCAAAAAGGACAAATTCAGTTTTCAAGGTGCACTGGGGTTTTTCATCCTGACAAGTCTGTTGGCTGGATGTAATGAATGGGAGCAATGCTCTTGCATTTTGCAACACATTGGGACTGGAAGATCTATCTAGTCAGTCATCCACTTCATTTTTCTGTGTTCTGTGTTTCTTAGTACTCCACTGAGGTTATGGATTCTCTCTCTTCATAAACCCATCAGTCAGAATTACTATATTCTTCCATCCAGGAATCATCAGTGTTACCATCAATAGAAATGAGAAAACAGCCAGTCACCTCACTGACACCAGTTCTTGGCTTAGTGAGCCTTATGGTTTGTGTAACAGGTTCTGTAGGCTTGATCCTCCGTTGCTTTCACCTTGAGTAGTCGTCCATACCCATTTAAAATGAGTGTTCAGAATGGTCTGATTTAACATCCAGCCAGGATAAATGTCAAGGCACATAGGGCAGTGTGGAATCAAATGTGTCTGATTTCAGTGTGTTTCAGTGAAAATGAAGAATGTTTTCTCTGTGTATAATCTCCTTGATAACCCTGTTTTGAGGTGCTGTTCTTAGTCAGGAATGCAGAGTATAAATAATTTGGATACTGCCCTTTATTATTGTATAATGCAGTGTGGTTTACCTATTCTTGACTTGTGTATAACTGCCATCATCTTTTTTGTGCAGTATTAATTCACCATTGCTGCCTTAGTGGATAAATGCGAGGCACTATCACAGAGCACCTCAATGGCTAGCTAAAGGAGACAGCCACAAACTAATTTAATACTTTTATTGGTCTCCAGATGTTTCAGCCCAATAGAATTTCACAGAGGAAGCAGCAGAAATTGGATTGTAATATGAAAAACATCCAGGCAGTATTTTCATGTTTGTGGCTAAGATCATACTAGCAGTCCTTAGTCCTCAAACAGGGTCAGGTTTCTAAATTTGCAGGGAGTCAGTTGACAGAGGGACCTGTGAGGAGTTCCTTTGAGCTGTTACAAGTCCCACACTGTCCTTTAATTAGCAAGTAAATAACAGTGATGGAGACCAAGAGGACCACAATTCACAGCAAGTGTTTTTGTGAGACAGCAGTAATGAACTCTCCTTTTTTTGAGATGCATTGGTGATATAGTTTCATTACTTTCTGACTGTACCCTAAGCTGCAAATTAATTCCTTTTGTTCCAGATGCAGTTAGTCATGCACCCATGTGGCAGCTGTCCTGAGATGTAACCGGATTAGGTGCTAGTGGTGAGGAATGTCTCTTCAGTTTTCATAGCAGCTGACCTACTGCATACACTAAATGGAGTTCAGTTGCTCTTTGGTCAGAGGCAGAGTAAATTAAATTGGTCAGATTAAAGTAGACTGTTACTAGTCATGCATTTCATGGGTGTCTCCTGTTCCCTGACTTGGTCTCTGTGAGGCTGCTGCATATAAATCACTCAGAAAAGAAAATTTTTATATTTGAAAGAGAAAAAAAATCATAGCCTTAAATAGCACATTCTTTCCTTCTAACTGACAAGCAATATCATAAAGGCAGCTGCTAGAAGCATAACATGTCTGTCAAAATGTAAATTGTTTGTGACTGAAGCACCCTTCTGCAAAGATACAGCATCTACATCTTCAGAGGAGATTCTTTGAAACAAAACTGCACAGATATCGTTTCTCATTGTAGGAGAGCCTGTAAGTGAGCCCTTAAAGCTATCTTAAGTGATTTCCTTAGAATTTATGGTAGATTATATTCTAGGATATGATATTTCCCATGCAAATTACTACAGAGTTTGTTTAAAAAATGTATAGATGCAATGAACCTGAATGGAGTCCCTACCTTCCCCCCGAACAGCATCAGAAATGGAAATACTTTGATTTAACAACCTGATCCTCCCTTTCTGAAAATTGACTAATGCAGGTTCTCTCTAGATGGCACTGGAGCTCTTTCAATCATGGATCTGCTTCCTTCCCCCACCCTGTTTCCATTTCTTTTGGAGACTCATTTCCAGCTGTACTGCACTATGATTTAACAGGGCTTTGATGCTGTAAGATGTTGGCAGGCACAAATCAGATTTATTTTTTTTTTTTCCTAAAAGGATAATATACTGCTTTTTCAAAGTCAATTAACACTTAGGGCAAATGAAATGGGGAGAGCTAAAGGTCAATTACTAAAGGATGTCCACAAAAACCTTTCTGGTTTACACAGCATTCATCTAGGGATTGCAGATCACCGAGAAAAGAAATGAAATAGTAATTAGCTCATTTCATTTCTTGATGGTTACCAATAAGATGGTTTAATACACTTTATCTGTTCTGTTTTCAACCAAGTGTGACTGATGCTAATAATCATCATTACCAGCCTGAGACTGTGTTGTTTCAACGTGTAGCACTGTCATCAGAGTAGCTGTGAGATTGTTGTGGCAATTTATGTGTCAGGTGAATGTTAGTGTAAAGAAGAGCATTAAAACTTGGGGTTTGAACTGTACTTAATAAGCTTTATGTGCAAAAGAAATATTGTAACTGGGCAGTCTAGCCATTAAACAAACAAGGGCATGAAGAGATGAGGAGTGAGTGTCACTTTTGCCATCATTCATCATTCTATTTAAAACAAATAGATAAGTTAAAACTTAGCTTTTGGAAGAAAGTGGCGTTGACACGTTGGCTTAGCAGCTGCTGACTTCTCACATTATGACCATGGTGCTGTTTTACAGGTGAATTGCTATGGATAGAAAGAGTTAATCAGACAGGGCTCCAGTGCTGCTTAGACATATCGGCCTTCATGTTGCTCATGTGAGTCACTCTGACATCAGTGAGGCAACTCACCAGTGTAAGTACAAGCAATGTCTAAATCCTTTTGAGCTGTTTGCCTTGTTTGGAAAAGTGAGATTCATGTCAAGAGAGCATACACAGTTTAAAGGAATCTTTAATAAAAGTAACAATAACCCCAAATTAAAGGACCATTCATAACAAAATGAGGTAGCAGATTTTTGTCCTGTCAGCATACACGAAGATGGCCAGTCTTGACTTGAATCTATGCTTTCTGCTTGCCTTTTTGTGTTGAACAGCTTTCCAGGCAAGACTCACACTTAAGATTGCAGTCACAGTTCATTTCTATCTTTTTAAAAAAATAACTCTGCTGAGTTTAATAACCTTTTCCTTTTTGAATAAGGAGTTTCTGTTTGCAGTCACATGAAAAGAAAAAAAAGGCCAGTGCTACAGGCAGCAGGAGATTATTTCATGCCTCCCTACTCAAAGAGGGTTTTACAAGAGCACAAGGGCCAGGCAAAGCACATAATGAGCAAACTCTTGTGAGGTAAATTATTATTTGGGATTCTGAATGGGCCCTTAATGTGTCTGGGGAAACTATACTGCCAACTAGTTGCGTCTGGCACTTGACTTGCAGGTAAGTAGTGACTTACCTGATAGCTGTCATCTCTGCCTCATTTCACTGAGACAGCAGGGAAAGGAAGAAACAAGTGCTGGTCCTAGAAGTCATGCTCCCTTGTTTGCTGCTGTGTCAGAGAGACGGACCTTTTCTTAGCTGTGAGTGTGTGCCTGTAGTGTGTTAATTGTCCGCTCTCACCTATATGCAGCCAGCAATCTTTGTCCTTTTGGTTTGAAAAGCACAGCAGCCTGGCTTTTGAGCAACATTCATGGAGGCACAGTGCCTAATTTATTTCCTTGAGCTTACAAAGAGAGCAAGGATCAAATGTGCAGCTCCTGTTCCTCAGCTACAGACTATATACCATTTTAAGGATATATGTAAACTTTCATTATGGCAGTGACTGTAGCATGGTGATGTTTGAGCTAGCTGTACTAGAGAGCATAGTGGCTGGAGGTACATTTGCATTGTACAGTCAATCCAAAGTGAAAAATTTTGCTTGAAAATAGGGCAGCTGCCTGGGTGTGGTGTTTTCCCTGGACTGATTACATGGTGTTGGAAAGCTAAGTGGAAGCTGCTGTATCTTTCTGCGGAACTGTAGCATGTAGGGCAAGTTCTGTGCTGTGTCTGCAGTAGCAAAACACTTCACCAACTTTCCCGGTAGGTTTTGGAGCACTTGCTAAGCTATGTACTGGTGTGGGGTCGTGTCTAGTTTACATCTTCAGTTGATGGTTGTTTCTCTGTCTATATCTGCTAATTCTGCAAAAGATTTTGTTAAAGCAGAAAGCGAGGGTTCAGAATATTTGTTTGGAGCACTGGATGTCCAGAAATCCAGAATATGTCCACTGAGCACTCACAAGAGTTGTACTGTACCTGCAACTGATATTTGTATGTATCATAACTCAGTACAATGGTCAGGTAGTGAAGAAGATACGTGTATCTTTTTGTCCAGAAAAAATGACAGCTCTGGTGAGGTTGTCTCAGGTTTGTCACCATAATGATCCTAGAGCAATTTTTGGGAACAGTTCTCAGGGTGTGAATTGTTTCACCACAGTATCTGCTCTGTTGGCTATGTACTGGGGAGCAAGACATTCCATCAGAACATGTCTGTCTGTAGATACACAGGGAGATATATTTTCCACAGCTCACCGAATTGTGAGAATTACTCCCCTCCCTCCCTTTTTTGGACTTAATTTGTTCTTCATTGAATGAGACAAGATCTGTACTATGCTACTAAAGAGTAAGGAAATTTGGATGCAACCTTTGTCTTCACAGCTTTGAACTGGTAAGCTTGTTGAGAACAGCTATTCCTTATTTCAACAAAATCAGGAAATGCATAGATGAGAAGCAATAAAAAAACCCCAACCCTGGGTGATCAAAACCAGTCCTTAAAGCTTTGTGTATACTGTCTGCATCCGAGCCAGCATCAGCTGAAATCAATGATACCTCCTTTTCTTTGTTGTTGATGGAAACAGCTTCAGGCAAAATTGTCAAGGTATGTTAGACCACAGTTTCACAGTGTGTTACATTTTGGAGGACCCACTTTCCCACTGTAGTGTGCACTCCATTGTTTTACATGGAGTAAGCAAGTGAGAAATAGATACACTGCAAGCTTTGATATTGTTTGGTTTTAGTGTATGGATTCAGCAAATATTTTTGAAATATATTTTCAATACATCTTCAGCTAAGCCTTACAAGCCATGAAAAAAAAAAAAAAACAGATTAGTTGTAGTTCTCTGCAATAGTAAGTTTCTTGAAAAAGGAAACCTTTCCTCATGAGCTGATGTCATGGTTCATTTCAGGCAATCTACTTGAATAGATGCATAAAACCCAGGGTGGATGTGGCCATTGCCATTTAAGTCTCCTCATGGTCCTACTTGTAAGCCACTCAGATCAGTCAGAACTGTTCAGAATAGCATGTATTTTATTCTGAAATCCAAGTGATCAGGTAGCTGGAGAGAAGTGATTTATGAGAAAAGATTAAAGTCTCCCAGGAGTCAGTTGGTTAATGCATTTGCACTCTTCCCTGCTTTGATCACTGTTGATAGTAAGGCCAGAACTATGAATGTGTGTTTACTGGATATTTCTAGTATTTCAGTATTTCTAGTGGATTGTGAGGAGAGTAGTAAAAGTGAATGTAGATTAATGGAATTAATATTTCATGGCTTTTAATTTGATAGAGAGGTTTTTGAGAGCTAGACAAGGCTTGCTAATTAATCTGCTCTTCTGCTTGGAAGTTATATCTTTCATTTTCATTCAGACTATGAACGAAAGAGCATTTTGGTTTCTTGACTTCCTTGGAAATCTGTTCTCTTGTGCCTCTCGCCTATTATAAATAGAGTTTGGATTATTGGAACTTATTTTTTTTAGTATTTTGCTGTGTGCTGGGCTAATGTGACATGGTCAACTGGAATAAAACTCAAAGAATTAGTATCTCTTCTGCTCATCCTTTATGTAGTTAAGATAATTCAAAAGGTCTTTGAAGGTATCTCTTTCTGGAATAAAAAAAAACCCATGGCAGGAGGATAAGGAATTATAATCACCTGTCTCAATGCCATTTCTCTGTCATCTTGGAGCTAGAAGGAGGTCTTAGGGTATCAGAAACCACAGGGAAGTGTGATCGGTTATAGGCTGCACAGGCTTTGTCAGGACTGGGCATATTTTTACCCATTCCCAGTCTTTTTTCTTATGGAAAGACCCTGAAGGGTGGTTCTTCAAGAATCTGTAGCTACAAGAGTCTGAGGCATTACAGCTTTCAGCAAGGAGGTAAAGAACATCATGAATTGAAGGTGGCAGTTGTGTTAGTGAAAGAGGCTCCCTGATAGAAAGCTTATGGTAGTCTTCTTTCTTTGGGAGACTGCAAGAAAGGAAGGAAAGAATTATTTTTTTTTTTCCCATTTTTCTTTTTAAACTGGTTTGCAGATCAACCTGAAAAGGAGAAGGGAAGAGACCATGATAGAGAGAACTTCACTAATGGGGAATTTAACTGAAATAGTTTGTCAGTCTCATCTGATGCAACAGCCAACAGACTTTGTTTATCTGTACAGGATTTGAATGATAAAGGGGTGCTAAAGATCCTTATCCACTATGAAATAGGATTTGAATAAATACAAGCTGTTTCTTTGGTTCAAGCCAGCCCCAGAAATGGTTGGTTACCCCCGTGGAAACAACCCTTGATGTGTGTGTATGTCTTGTAACCAAAAGATCCCTGAAATTCTGTTGGAATTTAGAGCAATTACTTAATTAAAAACTGAGTGCGCTGTGAGCCAAGTTTTTAATGTAACCCTAGTTTCATGTGCTTCATAAGTGAAATAAAACCCCACTCATTTGGTGTTCCCATCATCAGACTCAGAGTAGTCATTGTCTTTATTCATGCTCCTGGAAAGATATAATTCAAAAAAGGTCTTTGCAATTCCTGAGAGAAGCAGTAATACTCAGGTTTTGGTATTTTACTTTATTTTCAGCAATGCTTTCATTCAAGTGCTGATTAAGTAGCACAGACTGAATGATGCTGAATTTCTTGTATATAATCCATACGGTATTAATGTCACATTGCCTACGGAATGAGTTTTAAGCAGGGAATTTAACCATACCTTCCTTGTCAGGCAGATACAGGTTGATTTTCTGAGGGTGTAATATATTGTTGTGTTGCTGAAGAAGGGATCAGTGACATTCATTCTTGATACACTTGATACACAGAAAATCTGTGGGAGAGTCCATTTGTGTTACTTTGGGTTGAGTGTTACATGTTTCATCATGTGATTCTAAACCTTTTCTTTTTAAAGGGAGGAGCACTTTCCTTTTTTTTTTTATACCATAAGGAATGATGTGCAAAAGAATATAGAGCGTGTCAGAAGCCTTTCAGATTCATCATTTCAATATTTCCTTATGCTACAATGGTTTAATTAGAGTAGTCTTCTTTTGGTAAGGGCTTTTGTATGTCTTTAATGAAACTGAAGAGCATGAAATGTGGTTTCCCTGCTTTTAAATGAAGCCACTTTTAGAGAAATAAAATGAGAAATGAAGAAATTGTTGAAGTCACAGTGCATGAAATTAAGAGAGCCCTGACTATATTGGCAACAAGTTTTTTCTTTAGTATTTTGATGGCCATATAGCTAACTTGTTGTGGGCTAATTGTGAAGAGATTTCCTTGTTTTGGTTCATATGACTTTGACAGTTATATTGACTTCGGGTTTATTTGAGCAGTTCATGGTCCCAATCCTGCAGTTGTCTTGAGGCAGGTGGAGCTTTGTGCTCTGGTGGAACATTACTGGCTTCAGCAAGGTCTTCTGTGAAAATGTAGTTGCAGGCAGGTGTACTGAGATCAACAGGGCTCTGCACAGACTTGTGTCTTTTCCTAGATAGCCAGAGCTGCAGAATCAGAGACAGTGTTAGGATTTTTTAAGTTGTTCAATGTAGTTGCAAGTTCCCAGTACTCTGTGAAAAATCTAGTCCAATGCAGTGGGTGAGTTAACCTTGGCTAAGGGCCAAATGCTCACCCAACTGCTCTCACTCATCAGCAGGGCAGGGGGAGAAGACAAAGAGGATGAGAAAGCTCACGTATTGTGTTAAAGACAGGGAGACCTCTTAGCAGATACTGTTGCAGGCAAAACAGACTCAACTTGAGGAAGACGAATTTACTGCCAATTAAAATAGATAAGAGTAGTGAGAATGAAGACAAACATTTAAACGATGCCTGTCCTGCTTCTCTCCCCAAGCTCATCTTTAGTCCTTTACCTTCTCTATCCAAACCAAGCAGCACAGGGTGATGTGGGAGTATGTCATGCTCTGAAAATTTTCCTTTTGGAAGTATCTCCCTTGAGGAAATCTGCATGTTCTGAAGCAAGTTGACATTTCTGACTGAAAGAAAGATTGTTTTTAAATCCTCAGTAATTCTTTTTTTTTTTTTTTTTTTTTTACCTCCACATCTGACTTGCCCAAAAGTAATCGCTGTGGCAGTTTTCTTCTGCAAATTGTGCTTTCATCTAAATCAAAATGTTTCACAGAAATTTGCTATTCTGAATTAAAACCAAATAAATTCTAGAAGTAAACACTCAAACTGAAATTGCACGTTACTTACATATTTTGTATTAGATAACAACTTCATGTCTAGGAGCATGTGCTTAATACCCCATACGCAGGGGCACATGGGACCTTGTGGCCAGCTGGTGTGTTGGGTACAGTAGAACTGTCATAAAAGGTACCTTCTGTGCTTTCTTCACTGTCATGAATTCATGGTGGCACACGCCACAAGCCATAGAACACCTTCAATATCTCCAAGCAAAGTTTAGAGAGAAATTACATTAATTAAAAAAGCTGCAGTCTTAAAAGAAGTGCCAGAGTAAAATAAAGCAGAATTCAATAGCAGTGAGAAGGGGAAATTAAACATTCTGAGAGTCTAGAACAAAGATATGATAAATTTTTATATCTATCTTTTTGGATTGTTTGGGAAGTAGTATTTTTTAAAATAGAACAGAAGTCCTGATTTTCCACCAAAACAAAAGGAAGGGAAAAAAAAAAAGCTAAGAGAAGTTTTAATAAATAGATTCCTAATTTTGAATGAATAGTCATCAGAACAGATCAGTATTCTACCACTTCTGCTAAGTAGAACATTTCTTTTTAAAAGCGCATTGATGTGTGTCAGCTTCTGTTGAATTGATGCATTTCCCTGTTAAGTTTTAGTTTTCCATATGTGTCTGGGTACCGCTTCAGTAAACTAAAAGACAAGGTTCATATTCTTGATCACATTAAAATTGTAATTCAATGGTCCATTGGTAGTAGTAGTGTCCTTAATAACTGCTGTTAAACTTTACATATAGACTGACTGACTACAGTGGGACTACAGTGCTGTGCTGATTTGGGTTCTAAATCAGCATGCTTACCCTGAAAGCAAATATTGATTTAACCAACCGAGTAACTGGCCTCACATGAACACAACCTTATCTATTTAAATAAAAATTTAGTACCTCTTCTGGTATTCTAATGGTTTTAAATATATATCTCCAGTAGTTGCTGCACGGTAACATACGTGATCAGCGTTCAGTGTGAGAAAGCTTGCAAGCTTCAAATTCTCCTAAGCCAGTTCTGTATTGTTTTAGTGGGAAAGATGAGGAAAGACCAACTTTTCTTGGTGAGGGTGGAGTTGGAATCCATGAGGTCCATTGAGAATTTAGCAGAGAAGAATATTATTTGGTCATGTAGTTGAAACTGCTGGCAGTGTAAGCTTGACTGTATGTGGTGCCTAAATGTCAAATCACTAACCTCTGTGAAAATGCTCAGTATTTTTACTCTGTCTTGGAAATTAAGGATCAATTCATGTAACAGAAAAATGATGGTAAATCAGGAGTACTGATGCGTGAGAATGGAAATAATGGTTTGTGGGCTTCATGAGAAGATTGCCAGTTTGCAGCATTTAAATTGCATGCAAACTGGTTTTTACATCTTTAATTGAAGATGTGTTGTCTTTAGGGAGGGCTGACTCAACAGTGACAAACTTCAACAGCATATAAAGACATGAAAATGGGCTTGTGCTTGCCTTGAAACTGGTTCACTGGCTCATACCGCGGTGTTCCTTTTATTCCGAGGAATGCTGTAGGATGCTAAATTGACTTCTATGTGAGACTAAATGTGCTAGTTACACAGTAGTGGTAAGAGGTGTTGAAGCATAAAAAGACAGTGCAGAAAGACTTTGATTTCCAAAAGAAAAATCTTTTATTTTTGAGATTAAAGTAAGTACAAAGGATAATTTTGAAGTGACAGTGTTCATCAGGTTTTCTTTTTAGTGAATAAAATTCATTCTAGAGCAGACACAAGGTGTTCTACAGACTTTATTATTTAAAACTTAATACTCATTAGACTGGGAGGTCTGTATGCATTTAGGAGAGCTTCATCCTGTATAGACATAACTGGGGAATCTTATCTCATTTTTGAGGTGATACAGCAGTGTGTACTTCACTTATTTATTCAAATACAATATATATTGATTAATAATGGACTTTTCATGCTTTTCCCCCCCATATTCTTTTATCTTTCTCCTTGTAAAAATTGTACTTCATCCTGTTTGGTTTTTTAAATATCTGAAGGATGGGATAGAATTTCCTGTATACCCATTAAGAACACTTCATTTTTTCAGAGGAGTCATTGATAGCTGATGTAGGATGGTGTAGTTTTTAGCAGCTAAATGTTTTGTCACTGGAAGTCAAGCCATGATATAAGAAGATAAGGAAGAGAGTGTGAATTCTAAAATAGGGTGCTGTTAGCTCAAGGGCATTGTTGTTTTGATACAGCTAAGCCAAGACTGAGTTGGCTAAAGGTGGCTCTGAACAGAGACAAAATTTGTTGCATTTGTCTTGAGCTGCCTGAGAAGATGTGCTTATTTTTATTGCAGTTCTATGCTTTGGTACATCGTATGTTGTTGCTAAATCGATGTTAGACTGATCTTGGTTTAGGTATTTCATAAAAAGAATGCAAAATTACATATTGATGTTAACAATTATTAAAAATAATCCTAGAAGTACAATGGAATGTGGTAACTTGTAGCGCATTTCATTTGTGAGGCTACAGATTTACAGCAGAGCTGTGTTCTGCAGTATGCTGGAAGTAGAGTATAGAGCAAACATATTTGCAAGCATTGATACGATATTCTTAAGAAAAGAGAGTAAAGCATGTTTTTTCATTGCAAAACTACTTTATATTATAAAGCAATTTATAGAAGCTAGTTCAACAAAAGGTTTAGTGAGTGTTCAGCATAAGAGAAGAATACCATTGATAGTCTCTCCTAGCCTGGAGGCTGGAAGTGCAAGAATGACTTCGTTCTCTTTGACCTGCTCTGTTCTATTTATAAGAGAAAGACAGGAGATCATCTGTAAAATACAACTGAATCCATATTTTCAAGTGGCAGTTGTTGAGAAGTTAACGTCAAGAGCGTGCTGTTAGAGACCATGTGATGGTATGGGTTTATAGGGCTTCTTTCTTTTTTGTAATATAGATATGTTTCCTGACTGTAATCTTGAGATTTACATTGCCTGGTTAATCATCTTGTCTGTCCTTTTTCCAAAAAGGGATATGAAGGAGTGCAGAGGTAGCAGATCTATAACAAATAATAACATACGGTTGGTTGCTCAATAGATGCATTTTCATCTGATTGTACTTGAGGATGAATGAGTGGGTTATTCATGCCTCGTCTGAAATAAATTTGCATTTATGAATTGACAGAAACAGACATATTCTCTGGATGATTGTTAAAGCGCCTGGTGCACCACCAAAGACTTCAGTGACTAAGATGTCAACTGACATTATGAAACCCTAGGGAGTAAAAAGCCTCAAAGAGCCTTATTACAGTTTTATGAAGATTAGATTTTTGTCATCTTTACCTGAACTGGCTTTCACCTTACTCTGTGTATTATCCTCCGATTTCTTAGTTTGCTCCCAGAGTGAGAGTCAATTAAGTATGAGTAGCTCTTAGGTTAAACATATCTTACTACTATAGTATGAGATTGGTCCTTGACCCTTCTCCCCACACCATCACCTCCCTCTCCAGGAAACTGCAAGTTTTCATATAGCTTTAGGGACCATGCATGTGACACGGCTTGTACTGTAAAGAAAAGAAAATGCAGCACAATGTATTCCATCATTTGAAAAAAAAAGGTGACTTTTTGCATTTCTGTGTAATTTCAAAGTACAGTTAGGGAAAAGGATGTTTTGATTTGGCCACAGCTGATAAGCTAAAGATTAACATTTTTCTTCTTTCTTAAAGCTCCTCCACAGCAAGAAAAGGAAAAGGGATTTTCTGTGAATATATGACACTTCACATCAGGCAAAATTTAAGTTTAGCATTATATTTATCCAAATGATCTTTACTCAAGTTGGGAATAATTTATACCTAAAGTAATAGGTAATAAAATTTTTGTTTCTTCAAGTAATACCCATAATTTCAGAGAACTGTGGGGCAGTTTCAGAAAAAGACCAACTAACAAGAAACAAAGCAAGCACTCTTTGGAGCTTCAGTTTTGGTGTACACACAATCTGAACATATCTGTTGCAAGAGGGAATAATGGAGGGGCTCTTAAAGAACAAGAACTGTGTGTTAACTTTTCATTCTTTCTAGCCACACATCTGACCTTGAATTAAAGCTCCTATATATCTGCATGCAGCCTGGGTGGGGTATTTAAAAGCACTTCTCATTGGCCTTCATGTATTCTGGTAGTTTCAAGCAAATCTTTACAGTATATTTAGTGGAAACAGAAGCTTCCCAGAACAGTTAGTAAGTCTGATTACATTTTACTCTTGCTCTTTTATTTTACATTTGGATGAGGGGAAAAAAAAAAAGTGGAAATCTGACCATTTAAAACCCATCTACTTATTGGAAATAATACCTTTAATAAGATATCTACCAGGATACTCAGCACATACCAAAATGTTAAAAGAATAGTGATGCAGTTTTATATTTTGTTATATTTTTATATTAAATTTCTCTGACATGATCTCCCTGCACCAAAAGCTTTACTATATAGCATAGTCATCACATATAACCATTTTATATAAACTAAATCATATTGTAACAGCTTTCTAGACTCTGAGGTGTTGATTTTGTTGAGGGCCTTACTTTATGTAAAACTGCTTTTCTAAAGTAACCTGTTTATGGGACTGTTCCCAAGAAGGGAGAGCTTTGGAGGAAACAGATACTGAAAAAACAGTAAAGAGAAAGGGTGAAGCCTGTCAGTCCCCAGATTGGATTCCCATCACTTACATCTGAAAGACAACATTGTCTTTCTGAAGGTAAGGGCTAACTGTGTGCTACTTCTTTCCCATTCCATTTGAAATAGTAATACAGCCCTTTGATTTTTTTACTTTGGCATAGCTTCAGTTAGGTATGCATTTTCTTAGATTCTTTGAAAAATAACTTGTTTAACTCAGAGGTTTTCCTGGACATGATTTTTTAAAAAATGACACTAGATTCTCAGAAACTTTTTGCTCAGAGTTGTTTGGGACTTGAGGTTAAAAAAAAAAAATAAGCTGAAAGGATCAGGTGGTCATTTGTTTACTCTTGGGTTGTTTGAGAGAAGCATGTGGTTCACTTTTTGTTGAAGACTCTTTAGTTGTATGTCATGCTATACATTAGCTAATGCTTAGTACAACATGCCAAAAAATTGAGTCTGTTACTTTACCTCAGCTTCTAGATTCAGGAAATTAATTTTAATGCATGTCATGTAGAGTGTGAACCTTTAAGTGAAAGTACATTTCAAATACAGAAAAAAAAAAAAAATCAGGCTAGTAATTAGAACCCAACTTTGCTTGCATTGACAGCAGCCAAGTCATTTATTAAGTCAATGTAGCAGAGTAACACAGCAACATCACACTTGATTGAAATCTTCGCCAAGTCTGACAGATGTTTTCAACTCATTGTCAATCTCAAGTATGTTTTAATGAGTTTCAAGTGGCTGGAGCTCCCCTCTGCAGATGCCACTGTTACTGAAACCGTGAAAAGAATCTTTAGGGCAATGACAGCATGGAAAATTCTGTTGAGTAAGTGATGTGTCAGAAGAAGTCCTAACTAGCAGCACAAGTACTGTTCTTGAGGTTGATCCTCACCTTTTGAACAGGTTAGGCTTGTGTAAGTTCAGATGGGTTTATGCAAATACTCCAAATTATCAAAATATTTAATTCTCAAACATAACAGTGAAATTTTGGAAGAGAGAATTATTCAAAGGTTACTGATAATTCCTGTTTCCACATTACTCAGAAAAAAAGATTATGGAATGATTGATTTTTCTTCTCACACTTCTGGGTCTGGCTAGGAGTCAAAAGAACAAAATCAAAGCAGAATAGAAACAACAACAACAAATTTATATTGGGCTGAGGAGAAATGATGGTGACCCTTCAGCTGCAGTAGTGTAATAGATTCAAACTGGATCGAGTGCAAAGCTGTTATATCATAGCACTTATCTAGCTGGACAGTGTTTATGCACTGCAGAGCAAGTAGGTGGGATAACAGAAAAAGAGACTGAGATGCAAGGGATGCTTAAGGTGGCAGTCTATTTAATTCTTCACTTTGATAAGGTTTATTAAGTTCTTTGCCAGGCAACAGACCAAACTGATGTAAAATGAATTCTGAGCAAACCAAGTTTTGGTAGATTGCCATATTTGTACCTAAAAAATTGGTGAAGCATAAAGTCACTGAGTCTTTTCATGACAATGTTCTCTTCATTTTCTATCTGCCTGAGTTAATCTATTTGTATGTTCTCCCTAGCTTTTTCTTCTTTTTTATGCATATTTGAGATGTTAGAAGTCTAGTATGTAGCAAGAAATATTTAATAGATGTATTTAGAATTGAATAAAATTACAAAAAACTTGTTAATATGGAGAATAGGTAAGGTCTTTTCATCCTACTTAAAAAAATTGACAAGAGCATGTTTATCCCTGAGTGGAAGTTGAATTTTGAACACAGCTCATTATTAACTTCATTGGTCAGTTGGATGTGCATAACATTATGTCATTTGACTTACTTCTTAATAGACAGACTGAAGCAACATTAAATTTCTCAGTGAAGTCTCGATATTTTGAGCTTAATCTTTTTAAAAATTTTTAAGAAGGTCTTTTTAAAAAAAGCATGCGCTGGAAGTTTGTCATTTAGAGGTCTATTATATCATCTGCCTATCACAGCAATACTTATATTTATATACAAAGTTGTGAAACTAAGACTGTGTGGTTCAGGCATAGCTGTGAGTGTGGAAGGGTGGTTGGTTGGGGTTTTTTTGGGTGTAGTTTTTTGGTTTTCCTTGTTTCTTTATCACGTTATCAGCCTGTGTGGAGAGTGAAAAACTTACCCTGATCTACAGAAGAAAATGTTTTGCAAGTGCAAAGCTGTAGGCTCCTTATTAACATATTCTTTGTTGATTTATCTGTGAATGTATTTTTTGTGGAAGTATCATGTAAAGTGGAGTTCAGTGTTGCCCAATCTATAGCATTCAATCTTATAGAAAGCTTGCTTGGAATTGGGCGTATTCCAAAACATCCCTTTAAAATGCAAATAACCTCCTAGGTGTGCTAACTGGAAGCTTTGCCTGCTTTAATGTTTCTGTATAATGTCAGGGCAAGGAAGAGAGAATTAGTTGTGAAGAGTATCTGGTCAAAGCATTCTCTTATTTTTGTTTGGTTTGGTTTTGCAGTTGTGGGTTTTGTTTTGTTTTGTTTCAGTTTGGTTTGGTTTCTTTGTTTGGTTATTTTATTTATTTTCTTTAACAAATAATACCATCTTATATGTCTGGTTTACAGTATTTCTTGGATAAATTGGTATTAGGTTCTAGGTCTCAACATATATCAGGGAGGACTCAAAATTATCAAAGGTTATAGTTTAGATCCTTAAATAACTACGCTGTGCATGTATAGAAGGACATAATTTCTGAAATTATTATATCTAGTATTAAGTGATTAACATACAGTTGCTGTTGGGACACCTATGAAAGTATGGGCTTCTTTCTAACGAAAAGGTTTATTTGACATATGTGAAAAAAAATATTCATACTTTCATTAGGTTTTGCATTGGTATCTGAATTTCATGTCTTGAAGAAATATGCTAAAATGTTCTGAATGATGAATCCAGAATTTCACCTACAGCAGTTTCTATAATGGTCTCACCTGCCCAGAAAAGTATAATTCTATTAATCTCCAAACAGTGCATGGGAAACAACAATCCAAACTGATTTTGTGCTAACTAGTGTTCTTTGTTCTTTCAGCAGGTTTGAATTAGGCGCTTCAATCCAGCGTCACTGGAACTTCTGTCTCACTGAGGTACATGTAAAAATAAATAGCTTTTATAGAAATTTGTTGATATGCACATAACCAAATGAGATATCATAATTTCACTGAGAAAACTGTTGCTCAGACCAGCATCTTCAGCGATTTGGCCATTTGGCTGTTGCTTGTTGAAACTACGTAACTCCTATTTCGGCCTTTTCTCTTCTTTCAGCTTTACTGTTATCACACCCTATAAACGGCTGGGGAATGTGAGAATGAGCAGTGTATGACCAGTGGTACTGCATAAATCTATGAGACTTCCTTGCAGCCAGTTACAATGGAGAAAATAAATTAGTATTGAAGTGGTTGCAGCAAGTTTGGAGGTGAGAAGACAATCAGGGAAGAACTGTATTCTTTGGATCAATTTGCTGGGTGCAATTGTGTGTAACATAAAGTATGAAACAAGGTGAGTGTGTATGTGTCTGTTCCCCTTCCAAAGCTGTGATTACCAGGCTGGACTGCAGCACTGGAAATGTTTCTGACAGTGTGCCAAACCAAAGCCATGCTGGTATTCTACAGTATAGTAGTTAGGATCGCTGTTCTTCTGTAATCACAACCTGTCACAATCAAGTACATAAGTTATTATTTACTTGAACTTCAGTCCAAAGAAAAAAAGGACAGATTTCCAATATTTTAAAACTGTTCCACTGATCTGTTCATCTGTTCAAATTCTGTTACAGTTTCTAGAAAGCTTGTATAAAAAATAAGATAACATGCACTTTTGCCACCTTAATTCAACGACAGCATATTCTGATTCAGTTACTGTGGAAGTAGATCTCTGAAAAATCCAGCATTAGGAATCAAGGCTCTTGTTTTCATTGGAATAAACCAAACTTTGGGTTTCAATTTGTAAGAAGGAAAACCAGGTATTTGCTTGAGAAGGCTCTGGTGCCTCTGAAACATGTGCTGATTAGTACTGGTGTGTCACCATCTGTAACTACTAAGCTGGAAGACACTTTGTATTCTTCCCTCTTCATTACTAACTGGCAACTAAATATTCTGCCTACAATCAATTGCTTTTATATTCAGAGTAATATTTCTAAGTAAGAAGAAATATTCAAGTAAGAAGAAATATTACAGCAGCTAGAGAAGCTATTGATTTTAGGTAGAAAATGCCCTTTCCAAATGCCACTGCAGATGACTGAAAGACAAAGAAAATCTGTAACATCACTAACATGGCCAATAAACCTGTCACTTGGCAAACCAAGGAATGAACACAAGTAAATGTGGTTCGTAATTTAGGTTCTGTATGATCCATGGTATACAGAGAAGGGAAAGATCAAATGGGGGCATCATGTGCAAAGACCAATGTGTTGTGGTAGTTAGTGAAGAAAACCCAGATATATATAGTCTAAGACAGCATCAGATGCCCTGTTTTGTTTTAGGAGTCATATAACTTTCACTATCCTGGAGAGCAACAAGAGGTTAACAGTGGTCTTGCAGTCCATGCACAAGTATGTGTGTTGTGGCACAGTTCAAGATTCACAGTTTCTATAGTTTCGGTCTTTGGTGTATTTTCCATGGTCTTTCTGAGTGCTGTAATCTGTATCGCCAGTGATCCTTGACAAGAACTGATTATTTTAGATATTATTGGTAGTGCAGAATGGAGAATAATGAGAGCAAGTATGTTGGAGGCAATGTATCCAGTTGAGACCCTTCTGAGTTTAGTAGAGGTAAGGAGAAGAGCCCATCGAGTCTTCCGGTTATCTTTTTTTTTTTTTTTTTTCATAAATTCCTCAGTTATAATGGTCTCATTCAGTTATAATGGAACTGTGTTATCATCCCAAAAATCTACATAGAATTATTCTTGTTTAGAAATTGTTCTCTGAAAAATTCTGGCAAAAGAAGAAGAGTAAGAGGAATAA
>JANIJG010001184.1:0-12134 GCA_024611175.1 Megaceryle torquata | reverse complement strand
GAAACCCCTCCAGGGATCACGGGGACTCCACCCCTGCCCTGGGCAGCCTGGGACAGCCCTGGAGGGGAAGAAATTGTCCCTCGGACCCAACCTAAACCTGCCCCAACACAATTTGAGGCCACTTAATTTGTCCAATTGCTCATTATATGGGAGAAGAAACCAACCCCACCTGTCTCCAATGTCTTGTCAGGGAGTTGTCAGGAGCCAGAAGGTCTCCCCCTCAGCCTCCTTTTCTCCAGGCTCAACAAGCCCAGGTCCCTCAGCTGCTCCTCACCACACTTGTGCTCTAGTCCCTTCCCCAGCTTCAGTGCCCTTCTTTGGCCTTACTCTATCACCTCACTGTCCTTCTTGGAGTGAGTGGCCCAAAACTGAACCCAAGATTCGAGGGGCAGCCTCAACTTACTTAGAGTATCTATGGACTTTCTAAAGAGGTTCATCAATCTAAAGGGAAAAAGTGATAATCAAATAAAACACTGAAGACATTATAACGTTTGGATACATCAACTATTTGTTGCAGAGAGAACAGCATTCCATACTCTCCAGGTCCACTACAGTTAGACAACATTTAATGGCTTTAAGACTGAAACAGGAGACCATCAAAAGTTATTTATTTATCCTTCTACTAAGTATCTAACTCTATGCCAGTCAGCCTAATTAAGTGTCCGAATAAACGGCCCAAGGAGGCTGGAATTTCCATCAGGCAAGGCTTTAAAGCAAAGGTCTGGCAAACAGCTGTCAAGAGCAGAGTACAGCTTATTCCACTCTGGGGCAGATGGATGAACTGGGTCTGCACATCTCAGTGTTTAATGCTTGCCTCGCTGGAAGATGTAGGAACAAGGAAGAATTTTCTCTGTCAACAAAGCCACGCTAGTGTGTCATAATGAGGAACACATATTTAATCTGTTCACCAGAAACCATCTCAGAAGGCCTAACAAACACCAGTCTGGACCATTTTGTGATAGCCTGTTCCAGCTCTATTGTCTGGTAGGGCCGCAATCGATGACAATACACAAAAGGAGACACCCGAGTGCCATATAATCCAGCAGATGTAGCAAGCCCTGGGAGAACAAGCATTCTTTTTCTGCCTATCAAAGATAATTACATACTGAAGCGTGTTCTGCATGGTATTAAAATGGCTTTGAGCACTATTGTTGGGCTCTTCTAAGACAGTTAATTCTTACAAGCCCAAATGTGTTTCTCCTTTGGACCACGGATCCATCATTTACTTCTTGAGTCTTGGCCGTGTAAGTTCTGCAGTATAAATTCAGATAAAGTAGAATTTCATTATGTTCTTATGCTTATAAAATATCTCATGCAAAGCCTAAATGGTCTTTTTGCTGTACACACTCTTAGTATTTTATTTATTTTATGCTCCCAAGAAGAGCAACTGAAATAAAAATACACGTACCCTAAAGCATATATGATAGAAACTCAGGATATTAATAAAAATGTTATTCCTAATGATTTTTTTTTTAGCTCTCAGAAGATCTGAACACGTAGCAGATCCACAGAGCTATTTACTAGTTGCTAGAACAGCATAATAAGCATTTGCTTCCACTGGACAAATAGGAAAGATTGTTTCAGCAACAGTAACTTTACCACATTCCTCAGTCAACAGCCAAGAGCATCCAACCAGTAAGAGCTAAAGAGAGTAGCAACTATGGAAGGAAAACCAAATCCTGCAAGTGTTTTCTCTCTTACCTTAATATATTAACCACTGGAAGTCTTTCACTGTATATTTAGGCCATAAGAGTATTTACTGTTAGAATAAGAATGCAGATTATTATTTTTTTGAGGGGGTTCAGGGAGTGGTGTCCTTTCATGTTACTGTTTTATTTATAGAATCACAGAATTCTTTTGGTTGGAGACCTTTAGGATCATCAAGTGCAACCCTTAACCCAGCACTGCCAGGGCACCACTGACCCATGGCCCTCAGCACCACAGCTCCATGGCCTTGAAACCCCTCCAGGGATCACGGGGACTCCACCCCTGCCCTGGGCAGCCTGGGACAGCCCTGGACAACCCTGGAGGGGAAGAAATTGTTCCTCAGCTCCAACCTACACCTCCCCTGGGGCAACTTGGGCCCAGTTCCTCTTGTCCTTATTTGTAAGATGCACTGTTTTGTACAAACACTGTTCCACATTAGGCCTCCTATGCCTACAATTCATCTATGAACATGTAAGGCAACACCAATAATTAAACTACCTCTCTTCTGTTCATTTGCAGTCACAAGAGATTAAGCTCCAGAGACGTTTCTGCTTCAGTAACAGCCACAGAAGAACAAGTTTATGTAGCAAAGTGCAGAAGTGGTTTGACTGTACAAATCTACAGAAACAGCAGAAAAAAGCAACAGGACAAGGGGTGATGGTTTGAAACTGAAAGATGGAGATTTAGACTGGAGAGAGGGAAGAAATTTTTAACAGTGAGGGTGGTGAGACCCTGGCCCAGGCTGCCCAGAGAGGTGGTGGCTGCCCCATCCCTGGAGCCACTCCAGGGGAGGTTGGCCGGGGCTCTGAGCACCCTGCTCTGGTTGCAGATGGCCCTGCTCCCCTGCAGGGGGTTGGACTGGATGACCTTGAAAGGTCCCCTCCAACCCAAACCAGTCTCTGATTGTATGATCTTCTACTTGAGCGTTCTGTCAGAAGAGCTCCACATCTCCTGACTTCACAGAGATTGCAAGGTATGGGCCTTGCATGGCTCTGCAAATCTTAGGTGCTACTGCCACTAGCAGAGAGGGGTGAGTTGATGGGATCAGAGGCAGATTACTGGAGAGGAAGGTGTCAAGATAACCTGAGAATCCTGAACTGGGCATAAGGGTCACTGCTAAGGCAGCTCCTTCAGCAGCGGTCGCAGATTCAGCCGCCACTCTGGAAACTAACACCAATTTTCTAAGACAGCAAGAGACAGGGAGAGGAAGTGAGGGGGAGTCAGAGATGGAGAATGAAGGAGAAAAAGGGGCCTCACAAGTAAACACTTCATTTTGATTGATTTTTTAATTTTTTTTTCCCCTACCCTCAAATTGCAAGGCAATTTGTATGTTAAATTAAATGCCTGGGAAGGAATCTGCCCTATAAAAATATAAGAATCTATTTTTAAATCCCCAAACCTACAAGTAAATGTGTTTCTAGCATTTCAAGCCACAGCTTTAGCCATGAAACAGGGAAAAAAGAAAGTTAAATATGTGCACATTCCAGCAAACCCACTATTTTTGCTTTGATGAAAGTGAGCAAAAGATGGCACTTTGTTTTAACCTGTTATAGATGCTTTTGAAATTTATTTTTTTAATTCTAAACACAAAGAAAGCTTAAAAAAATTGACAGAAGACAGATTTCCAACTGTGAGCAGCTCTTGATTATGTCTTTGAGACTTTTCTGTGTCAAAAGTTGGGGTTTTTTTCCAGAAATATTTAAGTGTCAAGAGAATGAGAGTTTATGAAGCCAAAAAATTTCTTATTTTTGGTTACATAACCTAAAATCTTCATAAAATGTAACTTATTTACAAGTGTATAAAAAGAATGAAGTAGCTAACACCACTTTCACTGCAATAGCCTTTCTGTTCTTGCTGCTTGTAGGCATCAGACATTTCCCCTCTTTCCCAGCACTGAAATGACACAAGGACCAGAAGAAAAGAAAAAATAGAAAAGCCAACATTTTTTCATCCCTTTACTAGTAAGGTAATTTCCTTTCCTTATTTTACTCTGTTATCTTCCTCGTCTTATCAAAGCAGTTGAGCGTAGGTGCCAGAAACAACCACCTTTGCCTCACTTTACTGGGACTCATAGAACAAACTGGGAAGAGAATAAAAAAATCTACAGTTTTCTATGAATGTTTTCAGAAGACAAACAGAAGTAGATGCTGCATCTTCTCATTTTTTCCCTATTTTTTTGGATCCCTTTGTGTCCTTCATCTCCTCATTAAGTGGTCTTAGAGAGAATAGAGACTTCCACAAGCCAGTAGCACCGAGTACGACCACACACACACAATCTCCTTTTCCAGAGAAGATGGTTTTAAACACAATTTGGGAGAGAAATTAATTCTCCATCCTTAGGGCAACATACAACTCATCATTCACAACCCAGGATATTATTCTGTTACTCATTAGTACCACAGATAAACTCGTTGTCTATTGTGCTAAGCAGACAAAAAAAGAAGAGCTGGGTTATTTGCAAGTTGGCTCCAGCAGTTTGAGGATGAAATACTTCACACTTCTGAAGAACAGACCACCCGACAGTATTCCTGGAGGTGCCCCCTATTCCTTCAATCCTCAACACTCAAAAATGGACTGTGTAATTTTTTTAAGTGGGTTCCCTTGTTACTCTTCTGCAGCATTTGGCTTTCAAGTCCTCTGAACAGAGGGAAAAAAAAAATCCCAGAGTTACAAAAAAAAGATGCAAGAAACTCATGTTGCTCTGTGCTCTGTCATGGGCCTTCAGAAACATTTCATGTGTTTGTTACAGAGAGTAAGACACCCAAATTAAATAAAATATGAACCATTGTTCTTGTGAGTGGATAAAGGCTTCAAATAATATAAGATATGGAAACTGCACTAACTTGCATTAAATAAACCAAATGCATCCAGCATCCTTCTGGATTAAGCTGCTCATTACAATAAAAAACATACATTCTGTTCCCCAGTTTAATTTACAGTTAAAACTATGTAAAAACATAACACTTATTTACTCCTCAAGCTATCAGAATACAGATTCACATTTATTTCTTCCTCTGACAGCAACAAAAATGATGTCAGAACACACACACTTCATTTCACTGAAACTAAACAGACACACATAGAATTTGGTTACCTTTCTTGCAGTTGTTTTTTCCACCATGGTGCTATCACTGTCAGAATTTTCAACTTGAACTGGTTTTGTAGACCCAAATTTGGGCATTTTATAGCTGTTTAGCTAGCTGTATCTTGTATCAGTGGGTTCATCGTGTGTCTAAAAAATAGACAAACAAACAAGATTATGTAAATATACACGTTGCAGTGTCATCTCAGGACACACGTTGTTACTGCAGATGGTAGCAGAGCTGAAGAGTACTCCAAAAAATATGACTAACATCTGAATGACACCTGACTTCAAGCATCCCACTCATCTCCAGCTTAAACCCTGGGGTAGAAACCCCAAAGTTAGACCTTTTGGCTACTACTGGGGAGAGTGTCATCAGAAAACCACCAAGGCTGAAATGCCTCATCCCTCTAACTCAACTCTTTGGCAGACTCAATGCTTTTGGGTATTTGATGGCTCACTGGTTCAAGATTTCACTTCATTTTATAGGTAATAAGACTTGGAAGAGGCACAAGATCATTTCTAGCAACACTGTGTAGAGAAATTAAGCTTTCCAGCCTGGGAAACTGAAATATTATCTACCCAAAATGTTATGGAAAGAAGGTCACAGCTTGGTGATTTGCTATCCCTTCTGTTGGAACAGAAGAAATGTTAGAAAACAAAAATTACATCTTCTAAAGCTTAGACCTGGAACTAGAAACCTTAATTTCCACCATTGAGCAAATTAATTCCATAAGCTATCACTATATATATGTATATAAAGTTTTAAGAGCTCTGTGGTGTTTCATCTCCTGGGGGTACACCAAATAAGTGTTATTTAATGTCTTATTTTCTTATTCTTCCAGAACAGAAGGGAAAGGAAAGCTCAAAATGCTCAATCCTAAAGTCAACAAATTAGGATATGGTCTGTTCTTTTCCTCCCTTTTCCCCACACACACCTGAGGTTTTTTATATTATTTTTTTTTTAACATTAACCACAAGCTTATGAAAACCAGGAAAAGCTTAATAAGAAACTGTCTTAAATACAATGACCTGAATCTTGCCAGAAGATACAGTATTGTGAAATTCCTGCTGTGGAAGAAGAAAGGTTACTGGTCCAATGGAGAGTACTCTAGAAGGAGGTTCCTGCAGTTCACAAAAACATTTCCAAATCCTAAAAGAAGCAAGGAGTTAGTATCTCCCCAGCTAACGACCGTGCTGATTACACCGCACATAGGGTATCAGCACAGCAGCAAATAGCTCTGTTTTCAGGGGTTTCAAATAGAAAACACAAGTCATGAATCTGGTTTTGCTCAGTTCACCTCTCAAAGCTTCCTCTAAGTTTCCCTTGCAACAATTCCCATCACAATCACAACTACTTTAAAAAAGATCAACGTGTGAAAGGGATCTTCATCGTTGTCATCAAAATATTTCTCCTTGCATATGCTGCTCTTTTCTTTCCTTCCCTTCCTTTTTTTTCTGCTACTTGACTCCCTGACCTCCATTTCTGCTTTGCTCCTCTTCCTTGCCTGGTGCCATTCCCTAAACCCTTCTGGAATGGAGAGTAAGGAGTTCAACTTCATGAGCTTTATAAAATTTATTAGCTTAGGTTTGGCCCCATTCCTCTTATTTGCCTCACCAGGAGGGACTAAACCACATCAACCAAACAAGAGTTCCTTCCCAGCTTTCCTGCATTGTCCTCTCAAGTCTTACTCAACAGAAATAGGTTTATTTTTAAAATGGTAGAAAAAAAATTTAAAAGCTGAAGCTACAGGTATTGTGCAGTGGCAAGAGAATGATGAAAACATTTTGAAAATAAACTGAAATTAAATATATTATTAAATAATACACAAATATAAATAAATGAAACCAGAAAGCATATGATGCTTCCAGTTTCTTCACCACATGATCACAATTAAATGTGAATTCATTCCATTCTTGACCCCAAGCCAATTATGTTTTGAAGAGAAAGCTGCTTTGGAAGTTCACTAAAACTGTCACGTCCTAGAGTATTAAAGCAGAACCATCCCAAGTATCACACTGACACACAGCAGTATTCCTTTTAAGGGTCTTATGTACCAGGTTGCCAGTTCACAATCCCTGTGTGAAACACTTTTCAGACAGAAATGTTTCCAATATTTGAAGAAAAACCCAAACAAACAAACAAAAAAACCACACACACACACAAAACCACCAAATAAAACCCCAACAAAAACCAAAACACAACAACCAACCAAAAGAAAACAAAAACCAACCCAAAACAACTTTTCATACATGGTAGATTTTTTTCTTATGTCATAGGATATCACTGTGGTCCAGAAACATCAGCAAACTACTCAACTCATGATCACAAAGTATGTGGTACAGTAAAATCCTGACCTGAAGCAGTGATTTTACTATGGACAATTTATTTCCATTTGCCTGCTGTTCAGTGCCAGGTCAACTCAACGTCCTCAACATAATCAACAAATCTTTGCATTCAAAGTGAAGATGTGGACCATTAGCAGGTTCTTCTGGGGAGATCTAGATCTGTCTGCTTTGAGTGTCCTTCAGAGCTGGTTTTTTTAATGCAATTACCAGTTTATTAGACAGTCTTCATTGTTTATTTCAAATCACCAGCGCTCTACATTAGAAGTTAAACTCTACATTCAGTTTATTCTCCTCTGCCACAGCAAGCAGCTCCATCACTTTTCATCTCACAAACAGGCACAGTTGTGCTTTTTTTCTAACAAACTGTTTTATTTTGTGCTTTTCAATAAAACATAGAACGACTTCCTACAAAAGAAGCTTCTCTGCACGTAACAAAATCAGGTATTCTGCTTTTTATGCTTTGATGCCTTTATGTTTGGACATTTGTCCTGGTTTTGGCTGGAATTAAGTTAATTTTCTTCTTAGTAGCTGGTGCAGTGCTGTGGTTTGGATTTGGGCTGAGGATACTGTTGGTAACACGCTGATGGTTTAGTTGTTGCTAAGTAGCTCTTATCCCAAGTCAAGGATTTTTCAAGCTCCTGTGCTATGCCAACGAGGAGGGGCACAAGACACTGTGGGGGAGTACAGCCAGAAAAACTGACCTAACTAGCCAAGGGGATATTCCATACCATAAGAGGGCATGTCCAGTATATAAACTGGGGGGAACTGGCTGGGAGGAGCTGGTTGTTGCCCGAGGACTAGCTGAGCATCAGTCAGCAGGTGGTGAGCAACTACACTGTGCATAACCTGTCTTTTCTTGGGGCTTATTTCTCTTTTTTATTGTGATGAAAAGGAAGCTAATAATAGTAATTATTAAACTATTCTTATCCCAACCCATGAATTTTACTTTTTTTCCCCCCACTTTCCTCCCCATCCCAGCAAGGAGGAGTGAGCAAGCAGCTGCATGGGGCTTAGTTACAGGCTGGGGTTAAACCACAACAACATCTTTCCTACACATTCATTACCAGTTATCCATGTCTTCCTATCTGAAATAGTATTAAACTTTTCTCTCAATTACTTTTCACTCAGAGGAATTTAAAAAATCCTATTTTCTCCTTCAAGTAACAAAGCATTTGGACAGATCTATGGGTAGTGATATAAAAAAATACAGTTATTTAATAGAAAAAAAAAAACAACACCCCAAAAACCAAACCAACCAACCCCAACTCACCAACCAGCAGAATTTCAGCTATAGCTAGCTACAGAAAATTACGCATATAATAAATCTCTATTCCCAACAACTGGATTAATCTGTATAAATTTATACCTCGTGCTGAGAGAGCATGCCTTTAGCTATGTAAAAAAAAAAAAGAAAATAGAAAATCCTCTGCTGTCATCATTCTACCCCCTTATAAGAGTTTTTGTTTTCAGCCCAGTCTCCAGAGGAACCAAGACCCACGTGTTTTGTGTTACATGCACACTCCTGATTCACCAATGACCTTCCAGCCTGTGGATGGATGTTCTTTAAATCTGACAGCAGAGAGAAGTTTTCAATTATATTAAACACTCAAATTTCATGGGAAAAGGTGGCTGGATAATAATAAAAATCATAAAAATAACCCATCACTGTTTTCCTGAGGGAAAGTTTCACTATCAGCTTCATGCCATATCACATGTAAGAAAATTCCACATGGGATGGCCTTTATAAACCACTTTTCTTCTTTAACTCTAGTCACAGGAGAAGTTTCAGCTGGACCTGCATGCTACCAGTGTTAGTCACCTGTAAGACATAAATCTGCAAGAAATTAAGCATCACTAGTTCTGGTGTTCACAGAACTACTTGTTTCTTTTCTGGTTTATAACACACACTTACTTGCTTATTCCTGTGTGTCTTCCCCACAAGACACAGTGAAAAAAAGCTACACAGTGCTTAGGGAAGGGGTTTTTTTGGTGGCCCTGTTGTAAAGTTGATCTTGAAGGTTTGCTGTGCTGTTACAGCACATCACTGGGGAACAAGACTGAGCTTCTATGAGAATATTAGTAGTAGAGAAGTTAATTTCCAAGATACTGAGTTTATCCTTGAGCTCCAGACTGCATTTGAATTTAAAAAGCAGGAGGTCGAGCATAAGGCAATCATCTCAACTACCTCTGTTCTTCTGTATTTCCCATATGTTATTTCAGTGGGGGGGTGGGGGGGAGAAGAAAAATATCCCTCTCTTCCAATAGGGATTTACACCAGACTGGGAAAGAGTGAACCAGCTGTACAAAATTTCTGCTATAAATATTTGAAAGGAGTGCTTCAGAATGTTTTGCTAAAATTAAACTTATAAAAATGACAGCTAAGGCTACAGCTACATCAGCAAGAGGTACAGAATTAGCACAAGAGGATCTGTCAAGTGGAACAGCTGGTAACAAAAATTCACAATTTACCCTACTCACAAATAGCAGTTTTGCTCTGGACTGATTCTGGTGCAGTCACAGAATCCAGACTGGTGAGGGCTAGAAGGGACCTCTGGAGATCATCTGGTCCAACCTCCCTGCTCCACAAGGGTCACCCAGAGCATGGGGCCCAGGGTTATGTCCAGGCAGGGTTTGAACCTCTCCAGAGAAGAGTCCCATGTATTACACACACATTAAAGGTCGGAGCACATTCAACACATTCCTAAACATATCTTTCAGTTTAAACCAAGAGGAATCAAGCTCTGAAGCCACTGCACAGAGCAAACTAAAGTACAGTGAGGAGAGCTAAGGAGTGTCACTCTAAAGGTGTGTTTCAGAATTAACTGATCTAGACCTCAAAGCTATTAAGAGTTTATTGTGAAAAGGAAAAATAGTTGATGATTTTAGGAGAGAGACGTTGGAGAACAGCTGAACTGAGGAAGAGACAGGCAAAAGCCAACACAACATACCCTGTGCAGACAACACCAGCTGCCCAACCCCTGTGTACATACTGGCTAATTAAGGAGTATGTAGGTAGGTCCCACCTAGCCCCACCAACTGGTATCTGTATCCTGCTGGGAGTGTCAGAGGCAGCTGGGAGAAAGGGAAGGGGCAAAGTGCAAAGGACCAAACCCACAGAAAATTAGGCTTTTTTAGCACTGTAAGGAGCAGAGTTTAAGCAAAAAGATGTTCATTCAGCTCTGTTTAAGACTTTTTGGGTTCTTTTTTCTTCTTATCAAGAAAAGTGCGAATGACTCCAGTATTTTATTTCACAATAAAAGCACCTTTGGCAAACAGCTCAGAGAAGAGACTTCTTTCCAAAAGAGGGGTTGACAAACTCCACCATTACCAGTGCTAAATGAAACGTTGTGATGGGAGATGTCTCAGCACCATTCAATTTTTTCTTCTTACAGAACTTGGTGCTTCTATACAGATGTCACTCAACCACAACTTACTGTTCTCCAGTGAAACTGCTCCTGGTCAGACTGCAATGCACGTGCTACCAGAGCAGCATCTGCCTTTTCACCAGTCAGAAAAAAAAGGGCTCAAGATAGAACAAGAAATTGCTTGGGATAATTTTGGTTAGAGGCTGGGGACATACTAAGAGGCACAAGACCAGGAATTTCGGACTGTGAGGAAAGAGATCATTCAGGTACAGCACACAGTAGGAGGGTAGTAAAGTCCAGAAGTACAGAGCTGGGCTTTTTGGGCTTGGGAATTTAAACATTATGGCTATTGAAAGAACATCTATATTTTTATCTGGTATTTTCTATACAGAAGTTATGTCTGTGAGGATTAAAGTTTCAGATTAGCTAAGTAAGAGAATGTGACTGTGATGAGGAAGCAACAGAGAAACTTGAGAGGACAGGTTAGAAGGGATTGTGCCTGGGAGGAAAGCACAGGAGACTCCACGGTCAACACACAACAATTTTTTCCCCAGAAGATGGAACAGGAACCAAAATTCTTTAGCCTTGCCACAGAAACCAAAATTCCTTAGTCTTTAATTTTAATGGAGAAGAACAAGCTTACTAGTGGTCAGTTTTCCATTACCTCCCTGGACAGACATCCTTGGACAAATGAAATCTTAAACACTGCTGATGTCTCATGGGAATGTCAAAATGAAGGTAAAAAGGATGGGACATTGTCCAGGGCATGCACTTAAATATGGCATTAGAATATTATACAATATTCTGTCATGAAATTTCAAATGTCAGAGTGACTGTAGACACAAAAAAGTCTTTGTACCAAAATCTTCATTACTATATAAAACCAGCTATTCTACAATCATTGCAGGAGGTTTTTAATTTGATCTTTACAATGAAGACAAGGAAAAGTCTGTTAAAGGCTGCATTTGAGCAAATATAATTCTAGATTTCTTGTGCAGAGTCCTGTGGAAGTGGTGCTACACGGATCCCCAAAAAAATAATTCCTCCCAATCATTAGCACCCGAGGGTGCTGCTGAAGTCCAGTACATGTCACTGGTAAGCAGGATTATTGAACAAGTTAACTCCCATGGTGATAAACTCAAAGTTGAGTAGGTATGAGATTGATAGACTAAAAAATTTCTTCCAAAAGCTGGTAATACATTAGACATGTGTTACTGTAATGCACTAAACATACACTACAATACATCCCTTCTGGCGAGCCTGTCACTGGCTGCAGGTTAGAAGCATATTGTCCTCTGCAAGCTTCAAGGAAAACACATTTTGTGTAAGGAAAGATGAAAACAGAGGCTATTTGAGTATGTTATACTATTTAAGAATAAATTTTTACCATTACCACTTCCTGCATGTGGAGTGCACTAAAATACCATCAAATACAACAAGCAGAACAATTTACCAGGCACTCTCTGTCCTGAACTCTGTGCTGTTTAATTGTGCTTGCAATTCAGTTCTCTAGCAGTAAGTAGCAAACAACTGAGTAAAGAATTTTTTTAACTAAAGAAAGACAGGGACCTGCTGGAGCGGGGCCAGAGGAGCCCCAGCAATGCTGGGAGGGCTGGAACCCCTCTGCTGGG